>CM038678.1:330025898-330221450 GCA_021605205.1 Aegilops longissima | reverse complement strand
AGAGGCGCCAAGACACCCACTATGCTTCACATGATGAAGTAATGGATCATCAAACCCCGAGGGCTTCAAACCCAGAACATCGAATCATACGATGGCACCACAGATCCTGCGCGTCCGGATCGAGGATTATCTCCTCCATATCCACATGGCCCGCGGTGATGATCTACATGCCATCAAATACCTCCCACTCAAGCTTAAAGGACCAGCTCGGGCATTGGCTCAACAGCTTGCCAAATAATCAATTGGTTGTTGGGAGGACTCGAAGCCGATTCCTTGATAACTTCCGTGGCACATATGTGCGACCACCGTGACGCCGATGACCTTAGGCACATAATCCAGCAGCCAAGAATCGCCGCACAATTCTGGACACAGCCTCACAAAGAAAAATCAAATCGTTGATCGTCCGGATGCAGAGGCCCTTGCCGCTTTCAAACATAACATCCGCGATGAGTGGCTTGCCCAGGACCTAGGACAGAAAAGCCGAATTATGGCAGCCCTCACAACCCTCATGACTCGCTTTTGTGCGGAGAGGACAGCTGGCTAGCTCAAGCAACAACTTGGCCAAACATCCCGATAGTCCGGATACCAAGGACAAGAATGGCAGGTCGCGTCGAACAAGAACAAGCGCCGTGATTAACGGCGATAATATCAAGATACGGCCACAATGCCGGATTCAGAGGCTCTAAACCCGTCAGCGGAAGAAGCCATTCAAAAGAAATACCTGTGGCCCATCCAACTTGGACCGAATATCGATCGCTTGCGATACATGGCACCCCGAAAACAGCTAATCACACCAACAGAACTGTTGGGTGTTCAAGCAAGGTGCAAGTTAAGTGTCAACTCAATGACAAGGCTGTATAGCGATGACGAGGAAGAACCCCGTCACCGAACAATAGAGGATGTAAGGGTTTTCCCACGCAAGCGCGGACGGTGAACATGATATACGCAACCCATATACCCAAAAGGGAGCGGAAGCGCACTAAGGGACATATATGCGATGGAGCCAATTGCCCCGAAGTTCAACCCATGGTCTTCCTGCCCGATCACCTTCGATCGAAGGGACCACCCCACTAGCATCTGTCATGGCGGTTTCGCCGCATTGGTTCTTGACCCAATTATCGACGGATTTCACCTCACCGTAGTCCCGATGGACGGCGGTAGCAGCCTGAACTCGCTTTATCGTGATACAAGGCGCAAAATGGGAATAGACCCTCAAGGACTAAACCTACAAAGACGACCTTTAAAGGCGCCATACCGTGTAGAGGCCAGTTGTATGGCTCGACACTCGGTGGTCTTCGGATCCCCGGATAACTTCCGGCGAAGAGTTAATCTTCGACATCGCCCCATTCCGCAGCGGCTATCATGCATCGCTTTCGGACGAACCGTGATTTGCAAAGTTCAATGCGGTGCCGCACCACGCATACCTCAAGCTCAAGATGCCAGGCACTCGAGGAGTAATCACGGTCAATGGAAACACCGAACGCTCTCTCCGAACGGAGGAGCACACGGCGGCCTTCCTCGGGCGGAGGTACAAAGCAACCTCTCACAGCAACTCTCGAGTCCGCCATTAATCGTCCGGACGCGGTCAAGCGCCCGAGTAACTCTACAACAAGACCGCCTCGCACGATTAAAGCATCGCCAGAGTAACCCGCCCCAGCCCCGCCTCGCGAAATTGCGGTTAGTATTACGCGCATATAATTACGCCTGGAGATACCATGGGCATATGGGGAGGGCAAGACCACGGCAAGCCAAGAATGCGGCTCGACCGCACTGTGGGCCCCGATTGTGTCACTTTTTTTTCTTCCTTTTTCTTCCTTTTCTTACTTTCAGACTCCGCCTTTCAGAAGTTCTATCCGCACTAGAATCGCCGAACTCACGATGCAACAGCCAGAAAGCGTAAAGCCACGCCAAGTGTTCAGTGGTCTCTATTACGAGCATTATACCCGTTTTACATACCATCCCGCAGCTTACCCCTGGAGGGGGACAAGTTAGATAGTCCCATCCCTTGCTTATCGCACTATTTGTATCGTTCTGCTTCCATTGCAGTACCTTTTTGAATAAACAATACATAGCTCTTGCTTATTATTGCTATACTAACTTTATATATACATATGTTCATTTCACGACATGTTGCAACCGTACACTTTGGTACGGCCTACACACCGTGGGCTTAAGTATCCCAAAATTATGGTGTGATAAGTCCTAACACTTTCACAAGTGCGGCACCCGAACTTATAGCATTATATGAATTGGCTACTTAATCATGTCTTGGGTCAATAGTTGGTTTGCCTGGCTCCGTGTTTTGGTACCTTATGTTCCGCTTATATCGCTAAGGTAGCATCGGAGAACCATCGCGATTGTGCCCAGCTTGAGCTGGGTCGAGCACCTCGGAGAAAGCTAAAACTGATCGTCATGATAAGGCGAGAACCGTCGCTGTTCGAGAGGTTTTTCGGTCCCTAAAGACTTATGCCGCTTAGTGCGAGGAACCGGAATTGTCCGCCAAGGCGTGATAGCGCCTCAACTCGGTCTTCTTTAATACAAGGCTTCACCAAATTTAAAATTATAGAATTCTATGGCTAAGTGAGAGTGTTCAAGCATTATAAGTCCGGTTGCCTTGTTCGTTGTGTTGAGCGCCCCCTAGATGGACCCAAGAATGGGAACAAGAGTGCTCAAGTTTATCCCAAACACCCCAAAGACTCGTGGCATGGGGGCTGAAGCCAACGACTTGCCATCTCTCAAATTTGATAAACGGCCGCACGTAAGGTAAAATTTTAAATTAATAAGCGCTGCTTAGCGATATGAAAAAGTTTTCAGGTACAGATAACAAATGTGAGTTTATTCAAAATTACATCATTGGAGCACTCATCCGCTATTCGCGGGAACCCTTCAGAGGCCCTCATAGTACATTTCGGCATGCGATGCTCATGGCCCTTCGGTGGTCTGGCCCATCACAAGCCTCTCTCGCATCCAGCTTGCCCCAGCAGCACTTTAGCACGGGCAAGGGCCCGACGGACACCTTCAATGCAGACGGAGAGCTTGATGACTTCAAGCCGCGGACAGCATCCACCAGCCACTGCACCAAGCCAAGTAGCTCCGGGCATGGCCTCCAATGGCCATAGCAGCGCTTATAAGGCCCTTCATGGCCTGGTCGGCGACCTTGTGGAGCTCGACCAGCTGCTTCAGCTGGTCGCTCAGGGCACTGAATGTTCGGCCTCAAATCTACCGAGACCGTAACACCTTTTCCATCGAGATCCCTCCTTGGCGCGGTAGAATGCGCAGCATCGCACACACCACGGGCAAATCTGCGAATGCTCCCGGAGAGCTCCGAACCGTAAGTAATAGGTAATTCACTTTCACATGCTTGCTTTGCATAAAGAATGCCTTACCCGCCGCCATCTGCTTTAACGACTCAATTTCTTGAGGGCTTTTTGGGCCTCGGCCTTAGCAGCTTTGGCACTCTCAAGAGCCGAGGCGAGCTCGACTCGAAGTTCGAGTCACGCCCAAACCTCGTGTTTTTCCACGAGAGCTTGGAGCTCTTGCTCAGTAGCTTGGCCAGCTGCGCCCCTTCTCTCGCTTCATAAGTGCCCGCAGCCGCTTTGTTTTTGGCCACGGACACCGCCTCCTTCAGGGTCGCCACCTCGTTCGTGGCCCCTGTAGTACCTAAGTTATTCCTGTTATTTTTTGCAACCAAAACCTTTTCTATAAGGTATTTCTTTCATAAGGTATTACTTACCTTCCTTGTCCTCGAGCTGCTTCTTGGCTTGTCCGAGCTCGCTCTCGGACCGCCGAGGTTCTGATTTAATGCATTGACCTCCATGCATCGGTCTTGAGAGGTCAAGCAAGCGCAACCTGCATTCCCATATTGACATACTTATGTTAGACTCCTCAGATATCTTTTAGATCCTTAGTCCGCTTTTCTTTCCAAACACCGAACTAAGCATCGTGGCTACCGCTCTATGCGGTTATATTTTTACATATTATAAACCTTACCTCAAAGCCTGTTAGAAGGCTGGTACAGGCTTTAGTCATCCGCTCTTGGCGGAGAGAATCGTCCGGATCACCGCACTCATAACAAAGGCGGTGCTCCTCCTCGATGGAAGCGCCGTTAAGCGCCCAAGAGCTATCCGTGCCTCCGGTTGGACGGAGGACACCGGCGCCTTACCCTTCTTCCGAAGGGTCCGCTGTTTGACTCGAACCATCAAGGTCCCGCATGGAGACCGGACAAGGGTCGGGCCTAGAGCCCTGTGGGTCTTGCCCCCCGCTACGCTGAGTCCGGGAGGTTGCCTTGTGGCACCTCCTGCTACTACTCCTCTTGACCAAGCCCTCTTGGGGCCCCGCCATGCATCGTCTGCAGCGTGAGGCGAGGAGGCGGTTGGAAGCGAGGTACTCTCCATTTCCGACGAGCCCAGGGACCCGCTCGATGAATCGGCGAACTCACCCTTGGGAGGGCTGCACAGTTGTTCGACATTAGAGAACACTCTACAATAATAAAAAGCCATGGGTATCCGGACACTTACGATCTCACCAGGGGCTTGGCCCTTGTAGGCCAATCCTCCTCGTCGTCGTCGACGTTGGTGGAGAAGTCCGAGGAAGGGTTCTTCCTTCTGATTCCTCCGCCTCCCCGGCCAGGCGGCCTTCTTTTCTTCTCCTCCTCACTGGGGAGGAGCTTCTTCTTCCTCCTCGCCTTCGTGGAGAAGATTCCGCCTGAACCGACAAAGAATCGCGCTGGAGCTCCTTCGAGTTCCCGTGGCCTCCTTCCTGGCTCTTCTTCTCGGCACCACATGGTGCCGGAGCCAGCAGCCCTCACAATCGGGCGTCCGCTGGTCTTCGGCAAAGGAGCCGGACAGTTAATCTGTCCGGACGCCTTCAGCCAGTCCTCACAAAGAATAGGGAGTTTTAGATCCCACATAGAGTCAATCTATGAAAAAGAGTCCCGTAGGGTAAAATAACTTACCTCGCCGGCTGGACGCCATGAGCTGTATCCGCGATCTTTGTTAGCGGATGTTGGGGCTTCAGCGCTTTTGAACAGCACCTTCCGTGCATGTTCGCACGTAGTGTCAAGAGCCGCCTCAAGGTTCGTGTCTGTGCCGGATCGAACTCCCACAAGTTAAAGGCCCGTTGTTGGCAGGAGAATCCGCGGATGAGCATCACCGATTACGCCGACAAGCCCGAGATTCTTGTCCATCAGGTTTCGGACGCATGTTTGGAGTCCGGATAGCTCTTCCGAATTCCCCACGCCAGCCCGCCTCTTTCCATGACAAGAGCCGTGGGGAAGCCAGATCTAAATTGGGGCCGCCACCCATTCGGGTTGCGTGGCTCGTGATGTAGAACCACCCCGATTGCCACCCCTTTATTGTCTCCACGAAGGCGCCGAGCCATGGGACTTTGGCCATCTTGCCAACCATGGCGCCCAAGACTCCGCTTGACGGCCGCCCACTACCTTCGGCAGGACGTTGAAGATCTTCAGCCATAAGACGAAGTGGAGCTGGATGCAGAGGAAGGCCTCGCACACGACGATAGACGGCGAGATGTTGAGGATGAAATTCGGGGCTAGGTCATGGAAGTCCAGGCCGTAGTAGAACATGAGCCCCCGGACAAATGGGTGAAGTGGAAAACCTAGTCCGTGGAGGAAGTGGGGGAGAAACACCACCCTCTCATGGGGCCCGGGGGTTGGAATGAGCTGCCCCGCATCGGCCTCCCCCAGTCTTGTGATGTGCCCCTCCGTGACGGAGGAGGCCATCCACCTGCCTCCCGCTCCTGACATGGTTGGAGAAGGTTGAGGTGGGATGAACGGACTTGGGCGCTGGAGCTCGAGTGTGCGGAAATGGAGAAGCAAAGGAGGAAGAAGGCGTAGGTGAAAAGGTGGATCCTTATCCCCTTATATGGACGGACGGAGCTATGCGTCCCCCACCAGCCTGGTAAAACTCGCTTATCTCCCAAGCGCCGTAATCAATGGCGAGGATGGGTTATCCACGTCCGTATTGATGAGAATCTCGGAATAAGGGGGCACGATCTATGCTTTGATAAGACGTGCCAAGGAAACCGCCTCACTAAACGCGCTAAGGTGGAACGGTAAAAAAACGATTCATATAAAGGCCTGGCCATGGTGTGATGTCACTCCGCGGAATACGTCAGCAGATCTGTGCAAGAATTATTCTCTCTATGGTGTTATGTGGAACTTGTTTTGCAGAGCCGGATACTATCCTTGTGTTCATAACCTTCTATGAAGTATTCGAGGAGGAACCCGCCGCAATGTCAAGACAATCAACGCACGGACTCATCGTCATTGAAGCCTGGTTTAGGGCTACTAAGGAGTCCCGGACTAGGGGTGTCCGGATAGCCGGACTATCGCCACGGCCGACTCCAAGACTATGAAGATACAAGATTGAAGACTTCGCCCCGTGTCCGGATGGGACTTCCTTGGCGTGGAAGGCAAGCTTGGCGATACGGATATGTAGATCTCCTACCATTGTAACCGACTCGTGTAACCCTAACCTATCCGTGTCTATATAAACCGGAGGGTTTTAGTCCGTGAGGATCTAACAACAATCATACCATAGGCTAGCTTCTAGGGTTTAGCCTCCTCGATCTCGTGGTAGATCTACTCTTGTACTAGCCATATCATCAATATTAATCAAGCAGGAGTAGGGTATTACCTCCATCGAGAGGGCCCGAACCTGGGTAAAAACATCGTGTCCCTTGTCTCCTGTTACCATCCGCCTAGACGCACAGTTCGAGACCCCCTACCCGAGATCCGCCGGTTTTGACACCGACAATCTCCTTAGCCATACGAAGACCATGGAGTAAGTCCTCATACTCAGCTGCATTGTTAGTGCAAGGGAACATTAAACGGAGAACATAACAAAACTTATCACCTCGCGGGGAAGTTAATACGACTCCAGCCCCCGAGCCCTCCAATTGACTGGACCCATCAAAATGAATAGTCCAATAAGTGTGATCCGACTTCTCTTCTGGTGCTTGTAGTTCCGTCCAATCACTGATGAAATCCACAAGTGCCTGAGATTTGATGGCCGTTCGGGGTATGTATTTCAACCCGTGAGGCCCGAGCTCGATAGCCCACTTGGCAATCCGACCGGTTGCCTCCATGTTCTTAATTATATCTCCCAAAGGAGCAGAGCTGACCACCGTGATGGGATGCCCTTGGAAATATTGCTTGAGCTTCCGGCTTGCCATGAAAACTCCATATACCAATTTTTGCCAATGCGGGTACCTTTTCTTGGACTCAATAAGCACCTCACTGATATAGTAAACCGGACGCTGAACCAAATATTCCTTTCCTGCCTCCTTGTGCTCCACCACAATAGCCACGCTAACAGCCCAAGCATTAGCTGCCACACATAGTAACAATGGCTCCTTGTCAATCAGAGCAGCAAGAACCGGCGGGTTAGCCAGATGCCGTTTTAAATCCTCAAACGCTTCATTTGCGGCGCTCCTCGATGAAGTTATCCGTTTTCTTCAGCATCTGATACAAAGGAGTGGCCTTCTTGCCAAGGCGGCTGATAAACCGGCTCAACGCGGCAATCCGACCTGCCAAGGGTTGAACGTCATTGATACACTTCGGTTTAGCCAAGGAGGTGATGGCCTTGATCTTTTCCGGATTAGCTTCAATGCCCCTGTTAGACACCAAAAAACCCAAGAGCTTGCCTGCTGGTACCCCAAAAACGCACTTGGACGGATTAAGCATCATCTTGTAAACCCGCAGGTTATCAAAGGTTTCCTTCAAGTCATCAATCAACGTCTCCTTCTTCCTTGATTTGATCACAATATCATCCACATAGGCATGAACATTACGGCCGATTTGTTTATGAACGCACTCGCACACACCGTTGATAAGTCGCCTGGGCACTCTTGAGCCCAAAGGGCATGGATACATAGCAGAAGGCTCCAAAGGGGGTTATGAAGGCCGTCTTCTCCTGGTCCTTAACTGCCATTTTGATATGATGATAACCAGAATATGCATCCAAAAAACTGAGACGCTCACAACCCGCCGTAGCATCAATAATTTGATCAATACGAGGGAGGGCAAAAGGATCTGCTGGATAAGCTTTGTTGAGATCTGTGTAATCCACACACATACGCCAAGTGCCGTTCTTGTTAAGGACCAGCACCGGATTAGCCAACCACTCAGGATGGAATACTTCAACGATGAATCCGTCCGCCAAGAGCGCGGCCACTTCTTCTCCATAGCCTTGCGTCTTTCTTCATTGAACCGGCGGAGAAACTGCTTGACCGGTTTATACTTAGGATCAACATTAAGAGCGTTCTCAGAGAGTTCCCTCGGTACACCTGGCATGTCAGAAGGCTTCCACGCAAAGATGTCCCGATTCTCACGGATGAACTCGATGAGCGCGGTTTCCTATTTCGGATCCAAGTTAGCGCTGATGCTGAACTGCTTGGACGAATCGCCAGGTATGAAGTCAACAAGCTTAGTCTCATCAGCTGATTTAAACTTCAGGGCCGGATCATGCTCTGTAGTTGGCTTTATCAATGAAGTCATATCTGCCGGATCAACATTATCTTTGTAAAACTTTAACTCTTCTGTTGCACAAACCGACTCAACATAAGCCGCATCACCTTCCTCACCCTCCAGAGCAATCTTGCGGCTCCCATGGACGTTTATAGTTCCCTTGTGACCCATCATCTTGAGCTGTAGATAAACATAGCAAGGTCGTGCCATAAATTTAGCATAAGCCGGTCGTCCGAACAGGGCATGATACGGACTGCTGATTTTCACCACTTCAAAGGTCAAAGTTTCTTACCTCGAGTCATGCTCATCTCCGAAAGCCACCTCCAGAGCTATCTTACCAACAGGATACGCCGATTTACCAGGCACCACACCATGGAACACCGTATTGGACGGTTTAAGATTTTTATCTGTTAACCCCATGCGACGGAAGGTTTCATAATAAAGGATATTGATACTGCTTCCTCCATCCATGAGTACCTTGGTGAACTTATAACCTCCCACCTGAGGTGCCACCACCAATGCTAGATGACCCGGATTGTCAACCCGGGGTGGATGATCCTTTCTACTCCACACAATCGACTGCTCGGACCAGCGCAAATAACAGGTCACTACCGGTTCAACAGAGTTTACTGCCCTTTTATGAAGCTTTTGGTCACGCTTGTCTAAGCTAGTGGTGAAGACATGATATTGCCCATTGTTTAACTGCTTCGGGTTGCTCTGGTAACCCGATTGCTGCTGCTGCTGATGATTGCCCTGGTGACTGTAGCCACCCTGGTTGCCCTGATTACCTTGATTATTACTTCCACCCTGATTACCATGGAAGCCTGAACCAGAGCTGCCTCCACCATAACCCGGCCCATGAGATCCGTGGCCTGAACCGCCACCCGGCCCGTTATCATACCGGAAAGAATTATAATTCTTAAACTCTTGCATTATGTAGCAGTCCTTCCAGAGGTGTGTGGACGGCATCTCCTTCGTCCCATGTTTTGGGCACGGCTGGTTCAACAGGTAAGATAGGCGGTCCGGGTTAGGACTAGGTGCTCCGTCGCTTCGGGCGGTTTACCCTTACGTCGCTGGCCCTTGTCCTGCTACCGGTATTAGCCACAAAGTCCAAGCTGTGATCCGCTTACGCTTGCCGCTGCTCCCATGACCCGCCGGGTTGTGGTGTTGTCCTTAGCGTTGCCGCCCTTTTTCCCTTCCCTGTCTTATCATCGTCAGACTCGGGATCCTAGGTACTATCAGAGTCGGCATACTTCACTAAAGCAGCCATGAGGGTTCCCATGTCATTTCAATGGCGTTTCAGCCGTCCCAGCTTCAACTTCAATGGTTCAAACCGGCAATTGCCTTCCAAGGTTAGAACGTCGGTATCGGCATTGATGCGGTCTGATGAATGCAAAATCTCCGAAACCCGGCGCACCCACCGGGTTGTTGACTCCCCTTCCTCCTGGACATAGGAAGCTAAGTCCACAATCGACATAGGCTGCTTGCATCTATCCTTAAAATCTGGATAAACCAGGCTCTCAACTCGGCCCATGATCTGATAGAGTTAGCTGGTAGACTCTTAAACCAAGTGCGAGCCGTCCCCTCTAGCATCATGGTGAAGTACTATGCACACGCCGCATCATCCACATCTACATCTCCATGGCCATCTCATAGCTTTCAACCCATATCTCTGGAGATAAATCAGCGGTGTAATTCGGTACCTTGCGCGGGCCCTTGAAATCCTTAGGCAGGCGCACGTTGCGCAACGCTGGGATGAGACACGACACCCCCAAAGAACTAGAGGTAACTCCTGGCTCTACCGATGTGGTTGGACGAACCGGAGTAAGCTGACGGGCTTCATGCTGCGCTACTAACTCGGCCTCCCTGCGTGCTTGAGCCCGGTCCACCACTTCCTGAGCATCACCAGCGCCACCTGCCGGGTTGTTGCCACAGGGTGGTTCATAGTTCCGCGCATTGCTTGACACGGCCGGTTCCTCCATGCGCTTGCTGTAACTCCGGCTTGGACCGGGGGTGGAATGAATTCGATCACGACTGTATGAATAAGCCTCCTATTGAACCAAGGTTGTCCGAAGAAGCTCCTTAACCCGACGCGTCTCCACCGCGGCCGACGAATCGCCTTCAATCGGGATGGCCTCCAGCCGTGAAGCGGCAGCAACAAGATTGTCCATCGGAGTAGAATAATGACCCGGCTGTGTCACAATGTTGTTCTGACGAGGCGGATCCGTCAAACGGGGCTGAACCGGCCCCCCTGCTCCAGGTGCCTCCGCCCGGTTTGCTGCCGGCGGTTATCGGTCCTCGCTCCCGGGTGTTAAAGAGGTTTCTAGCATCATAAACCGGAGGCAGGCGAGATCAGTGTCTCCTCTTCATGACTTCGTGCGATGCATTCTGATCCAGCATAAGCCGGTAAGCCTGTGCATCCAAAGCGGCCCGCTCTGCGGCCATCCTGGTATCCTCAACGGCCAAATCGGCTTTGGCCTGAGTAATCTGATCCTTTACCTTCACGATCTCCGCATTGTGTACATCCTGATCCTCCAGGTTAGCCTCCGTCATCAGCGTTGCCAATGCATAAAACAAATCAGATAGAACCTGAGCCGGCGGTCGCTTAGGGCCTCCTGCCCCGGCTGCCGTTGCCGCTGCTGATCCGGAAATCATTGCTGCTACGGTCGAAGAGTGGAGCGCCGGCTACGTACCGGCCATGAAGATTGCAACCCAGTTTGGCAGATCAGAGGGGTCCGGAATACTATCGACATCGGAACAGCCCTCAATCTGGCCATCTTGTAGCTGATATAACGACTCGTTCTCTCCGGTCGATGACTCATCGCCGGAATAAATGACGGTTTCACCACCAGATTTCGATCTGTCCTCGTTTTCCCCTCCATGGATGACTCCCACGAAGGCATGCTTCATGACAGGCTTGACCCGGGAAGATCTCGCACGCTGAGCCGTTTCGACAAGGTCGGTGCAGGTGTCCGACTCAGGGCCCGGTTCGCCGATCTTGCCAATGAAAACGTGTATGCCACCAAAGGGGACCTGGTACACGTACTCGATTGAGCTGTCCTCTGGGCCCCAGCCTTCATCGTCGATGTAGAGCTTGCCGCGTTGACTCTTCGTCATCCGGCCCACGGCATTACCCTTGAGTCCTTCGAAGTTGCCCTCCAAGAACCTGAAACCATCGTGCGATAGCCCCACGGTGGGCACCAACTGTCGTGGATTTGTCACGGCAGATGTCCTCATGAAAGGACTTAGTCGTGGAGCCATCGCTACGGGTTAGCTTAAAAGCAGTTAAAGCGGACAAGGGACGCAAGAGAGTTTTATACTAGTTCGGCCCCTTACGGTGAAGGCAAAAGCCTACGTCTAGTTGTGATGGAATTGATGAGGTTTCGATGACCAGGGAGCGAATACACTTGGCTTGAGTCTCGAGTTATTGTCTGTCTGAACCGCCGCCGGGTCGTCCCCTTATATACATGGGTTGACGCCCGTCGGTTTACAAAGTCGCGAGGCTGGCTCATAAACGTGTCCGGCTCGGTCTCTGCTCTTTCTACCTTACAATGCAAGTTACATATCAATGCCGGTTTATAGCTACAGGCCTTAAACCGGTTCTGGGCCTTGGGCCTTTACTCAGTGTCATCATCTGTCTTCATGGGCTTCAAGTATAATGGACTACTGATGAAGTTAACCCGGCCTCTCCTGGCCGGTTTACGCCCAGTAATAATATCCCCAACAGAGGGCGAAGAGGCAATCTCAGTCGGCCATCTTGGGAGGCCCGTGCGTACGGTACACGCTCGTGCGCACGGGGTGCTACAGTTGTAGCTCCCTGTGTAGCCTGTGGGCACGGGGTCATGGGGGCCCGTGCGCACGGGGTCGCATGGGACTTCCTGTCCAGCTGTTGTTTGACTTCTCCTTCCTTTGTGTGGACTTGGGGTGGTTCTCCTACTCCTTGGTGATGCTTCTTAGCTGCTAGGGACTGTTCCTCTTTGTACCTAATGACACATAGATCATTTTGGTTAGGTAGCAACCAGTTTCCATTTTAATCCATATGCATGTCGAGTAGGAAAGAGTTCACCTCGGTTTCCATTGCACGTGCTCTAGCTCTTGTCGTGGGTCCACGTGGTGGTTAATGTGTTGGTGTAGAGTCCATGGGGATGATGGAAGGATGTTCCGCATCAATAAGGCTTATATTCGCATTATTTTGTTGAATTTACAACCAAGTGGGATTCCCCGAATCATAGACCATGTGCAGTGTGGCACCCCGGCTCAGAGGAATACGGCACTACTTGACATACGGCACTGCTTGACATAGAACAAATCAGCTCTTATTACAACGAGTAAGGGATACAAAGGTCTGATGTTACAAAGGATCACATCAGCACGGCGACACTACGCCTGCTAAGGTAGCTCTATGCTAGCAGTGGAACAACTCGTACCAGCGGAAAACTTCTAGCAGCAGAACAACGACGAAGGTGGTGAACTCCACTATGCAGGGACTCTGGCTGGGACACTATCTAGCTAGCACGCATGGAAACCTCGACATAAAATCAATCAATCACGACATCACCTGCAATCTGGCATGACATGCCAGGTTAGTACATTGAGTGTAATTGCAAGCTCACAACAACCAAATGCATCAAGGCAAAACAACAACATAGCATTTAACAGATTAAGTTATTAACAACTACTATGATGAGAAAGCGACTACCAAGCATAATATGATACTACTAGAATTACTGTTGAATCACCATCTCAAGAACCATCTCACTCTTAGCTATTCGGCCAAGCAATACATCACCTCGTGATCAATACCTCCACGTGATCACCGCATGACCACACCACAAACTGAATGATCATCCTCAAGATCATCCCAATATCCTCATCGGCATCCTGCCAAGCTGTTATTGCTCATAATATCAACATATAAGTCACCTAAAAGTCATTCAGTCATGTGAGTGTTGATCGAACGGTGTGACCTAGTACGAACTTGTGCCCATGACCGAGGATGCGGCTATTGATAGATTAAACACGCACTCTACAAAGGTTAGCACACTGTAGCCACAACACAGAACCCATGGACTCGTACTCCTATTCGTGTGGACCAACTGCTTACGACAAAACCGTTTCTCGACATGACACTCTCCCGGCCACTCTGACCAACTCCCCTTTGGGCTAAGTCAAGGGTTGCCCCGATGCCACTCCAGACATCCAACGGCCACTGTGGAGGCAAAAGAATCGTCCCAAACGAGGACATGGTACCAAAACAACTATGGGCACACCAGGCTTATATCGGCCTACCTGTTCAAGGTAGCGCACGCGTATAACCTTCCCTAGTTGGAGGCACCGGCGAGAGACATAACAATAGACCGCATTAGGGCCTCCCCATAAAGGCAAATGTGGTTGCACTAGAAAAGCCCGGTTCAGTGGCACCTGACCAATGAAATGACGGAATTTCTCCCCAAAGATAGATCTGTGATAACTGATACTCCGATATCATCTATCAACCTGTGATCCAAGTCATAGCAATATCCAACAAATAATCTAGAGCATACTATCATCGTATCAAAATACTCTGAGGGTAACATATCACTACTATCATGATGAATCCAAGTACCAAGATACTACTAATCCAATAATAAGAGCAAGCTAGCTAACCATAGATCAACATGATGACATCATATCCAAGGTAACACTCCAAAGCATAATACATCATGGAAATAATCATAATAGCCACTAATATCCAATGGCAACATGTCATCCTCATCAGCTGCAAAATATAAGTCCTAGAACTCCAAGCAACATCATGGCAATAGAAAGATCAAAAAAACTCCAAGAAAAATGCCAGGAACAAATTATACATAGCTAATGCAATATTTTAAATAAGTTTAATTAATTAAACCTGCAAATGGAGGGCATGGCTTGCGTGGGATGGATGGATTCACCGGGAGGAAGTGCGAGAAGCTCGCGGAAAGAACCGCAAGAAAATGTTCTCTCTTCGGAGGGGCTGAATAAGGGCTGGGGCAAAATGGTCAATTTTCAGAATGTTAGCACATGGTGAAAATGATTCCATCAGAACGGGCTTGACGAGATGCTGGAATCACCTAAATCGGAGTTGCGAGTGAAAAGATATAGTTGTTTTTCTGCCAGTGACCTTTCTATAATTATTATTTTTACATACGGGTCCTAGACATTTATTCCACTGATGAAGAGAAAGCGCACTTTAGAGAATACGCTTACAGTAAAGGAAAGCGCATTTCAGACCGCGGCTCCGGGCGAATGCGGCTTCATAAGCGGAAGACGTATTTCCATGGAATACGCCTCCACTTAACGGGTCGGGCCCGGCCAGCTAAGACTTTTACAGGAGGGGCCCGCCCACAAGGCCTTTGTCCTCCTCCTGTGCACGCCCGACAGAGGAGAGGGCGGAGCTCACCGGCGCGGTTGGCCGGCGAGGAAGCCTTGCGAGAGATGGGCGACGGAGGGAATGGGTCGGGCGCGCTGAGCTGAACCTCCCTGTACCCGCTGGACCTTGAATGGAGATCTGAGGACGTCGGCATCATCGTCCTGGTAGCAATTTGATGAGGACATCACTAACAAAGTTACACCCATAGCCCCTACTGATACATATACAGGACCAATTACTAGAGCTCGCGCACGCCAATTAAATTACCATGTACTTTCGTTTCTTGGTAATGATCTAATGTTCATGATAATAGGATGCTGCCTAAATTGGATACATTTGTCTTGCTTAGAAATGAAGGGCCTAGCTTGGACAAGAAGGATGACCACTGGAGCAAGATCAAGCATGGAGATGATGGCATGCGCAAGGGGAACAAGAACGGAGTAACAAACGATGATTTCAGGACTTTGAAGCCACCATAATGAGTGCGTGAAGCCTTGGACGAAATATACAAGATGCCACATCATAAATTTCGTCCAGAGTCTATTATAGGTGCTGCGTCACCTTATTATTGGGCCAGGCCCATGTAATTTCAAAATACTTGAGTATAGGCTGTTTTTAGAGTCCGTATGTGTGGGGAAACAAGAGTTAGGGTTGGTTTCGGACCCCTCCTCCAAGGGCCACGAAATTCCCCCCTCTTTCTCCATATATACCGCCCTTAGGGCGTCGTTTAGACTTTGGGTTTTGTTTAGATTAAAGTTCGCCATAGCTGGAACTTTATGCATTTCGCTTGTGCTCAACAACCAGACAAAGGCGGCACAGAACCCCACCTTGATCAATAAAGCTTTCCTCTTATATTCGCAATATCCAGATTGCAATCTTAGTTACTTTCTTGTTCTTCGTTTTCCTGTAGGAAACAAACCTTCGTGGTCAGGTTGATCATGCTCGGCGTGGTCAATAACCTCCTGAGTTGGTTTAGTGATTGCTAAGGCGCGACGCCCTCAAGACGCTCAGAGTTGGATCGCCAAAGTCGACTTCCTCCAAAATGATAGCCACCATCTCATCGAAAGATGGGACACCTTCGCCTCTATCACGTTTGGTTTCGGGCACCGGTGGGAATTGGGGATTCTGGCCACAACCTGAGCAATGGAGGGTTGGCGCCAGGGCGCCAGGGGATCGAAGGTGAGCTCGAGAAATGCTGGGAGGAGCCCGAATGAGTGGGAGTTGGAGAGGGCCAAGCGGCGAGGTGGATGGCCGGAGAGGTGGAAGAGAGGCTTTGCTCTACGAATTGAGATGGCTAGGGGGTTCTAGGAGAGAGGATAAGAGGTTGGCGAAGAGAGGCGAGGCCGGGGTGGCTTAAATAGCCGACGGGAGGGGAGGCAGGGCCTGACGCTGCCATAGTGAGCAGCACAGCTCCGGCGATGGACGAGCTCGTCACAGGAAGGGTGGAGATGACTGGCGAGAGGTAGAGGGAGCTCACGGGGAAGAGATGGAGCCAAGGGGCCAGGAGGAAATGGCCGGGACGAGGACATGGCCAAACCAAGCACAATGCGCTCATGGTGCTCGACGGCTAGCTCCGGCGATGGCGCTTAGCTGCACAGGGAGGACGGGGACGACTAGAGAGAGCAGAGGGGAGGTTACAGAGCAAAAGACGATGCCACGGTCACGAGGAGGAAGAAGACGGGATGCAACAGGGGCGGTCGGCCACTGTTCGTCCACGGACGCGCGGTGGCTAGCGCCAGCAAGGGAGCTACAGAAGAAGGAACATGGCCAGAGAGCGACGGGAGAGAGCTGGGGCATTAGGTTGGTACTCGGGGACACGTGAACACCGACGGGAAGGGACTGCCTGACGCGTCCCTTTGCCCAGAATGTGTCCAACACTGGTAGAGCGCATGCACCAGCAAAAATTCACGCGGTCACCGCCGGACATGGCACGCAGAGGCAATGGGCTGGTGAACCTTGTCTGGTGGCTAGTCCTTGCTCCCCAAGGTAGCCCAGAAGTGAAATATCAAGAGAAGGAGCCAAGGATAGGTGTGATGCTCTGATGAAAGTTGGTTGTAGCAAACTTGGCTTCACACCCGTGATCAGCAGAGAAGAGCTAAGGGCCAAACTTGATGTCTCGAGTGATTAGGTTAGGAAGGACTATGATCCTGTTAAGTTTGAGGAGAAATGGACGAATATAAATCAGAGTCGCTTGGTAACAGCAGAATTGGTCCAGAAAAGGGATTTGGATGATGCACTCACATGGAGTATCAACTTGAGCTGAAATTTGGCATGGGATGATTATTTGGACATATTATGATGTTGTAAAAAAATTCATACCAAACGGACTTGCCAAAATGGTAGTTCCTTCACAGCTATCTGCCCAAAACTTGAGAAAATTCTATAGGAATATTGGCTTGATTAGTTGATCCAAAAATTGGTGTAGATAGGTTCTATGGCTACGAGAATGCTCTGGTAAATTTTCAGCCAAAATGAAGCAATATAAAATATACTTGCTTCACAACCTGAAAATATTGACAGAAGCAAAGATTTGATCCTGTGCTTACATAGATGATTGGATGGAGCTGAATATTGGATGAGTGTAATGATATGAGCACATGAAGAGGCATGAAAAATTTCAACTCATTTGCATTCTCCTAGCCAGTACTTCCCTCACAATGGCTTCTGTCTAATAGAAACTTTAGAAAAATGCTAAGGAAGATTCACTATGCAAATGGAGCTTAATTTTGTCATGAGGCAATGATTTGGATGAAAGAGCATTCCCAAAAAGTTTGGGAGCAAGAAAGAAAATATAGGTGGCACTTCCTTCATAGAAGACCACATTGGATAGAAATGAAGAAATAAGATTGGGGAATTATTTTTGGGCTAGGAAAGCAAAGTTTGGGCCTATGTGAGGAATATATTATCCAAACAAATTATGAGAATTGTTTGGGAATTTTGTGAGAGACAGAAATATAGATTGCTTCACAACCTAGGGCAAACAAGACTATTCCTTTTAATAGAAAAAGGAATATTCCTCATAAAAGAGTTTTAGGGTTGAGCTAGAATGGAAATGACCTGATCTTGGGAAAGATTTGAGAATGATGAGCCACTTGGAAGAAGAGATGATGATGATCTCCCAGGTTTCAAGTCCACAGATCCACTCCAAAAAGAAAATCAGAGAAAAAACCAAATAAATCAAACAGAAAAAGGGAGGGTCAAAAACCAGGGTGTTACAAACCTTCCCTTAAAGAAATCTCGTCCTCGAGATTTGGTTGTTCAGGCAACAAGTATTATTTGAGGACACAGTTTCCTACTCGGGTATCCATTTCCTTTGTATGTTGTTTCCCCTGATTTTCACATGATTTGATTACCTTGCTCTGGGTGGTTTGCTTCACCTTTCCCAAATTTTGACAGCTTTTTGCTCATCTACCAAATCCTCATGCTGGCATTGATTCTTTCATATCTGCGGTGATATCCAATGGATCTGAGCATAAATTTCCTTTTGTCATGAAACTTTTTTAATTCTGCCATGGGGTGCCCAAACAAATGCATGTCTTCCGGGATCAATCAATGCTTGAGAATCATAGCCATTCTCCTAACGGAATTTGACTCCCCGTAGGTGGTACTGACTTATGTTGATTTGTTTCTTTGACTCGAACAGGAGATATGTACCAAAGATTTGACTGCCTTCTGTCGTGAGCAATATAATGGGGTATGTTCTTATAGTTGTAGCATACCTCCAACATTAGTGTCTTGAGACTGGCCTGACAGGGGTGCTGGCAGAAAGATACTTTTCATGACAGGTTGTCCATGTACTTGGTTCCACCAGTGAGTATACCTGGTCTGAGCTGATTGTTCGACTTTTGGCTTACCCATGCGGTCGGTATACCCAGATGTGGCAATAGGCTGTGAGATGCTTTAACACTGCCACTGAAGTCAAACTGCGGAGTTTGCAAAGGAAATCTTGGATCTGATAGAACAGACATGGATATTCCGCACTAACCAGTCGGGGCAGGTGCCTTCGGGCAAACGGGTCAGCAGGATATGAAGTCCTTGTAGAACAGAGTAGGTCTCTGAGAATATGCCTTAGTGGATCCATAAGGAATCCGGCCTCCAACCGACTTGGGTATCCGGACCCTGATGTTCGTGCAAAATCATCATACCTTTGCTGCTGGTCTCACCCTTTGACGGTCATGATTTTCTTTGTCAGGATAACTTTCTGAAATAGCTTAGCCACATATGTCCTTGATTCTTCGTGCAACCATGGATGTGGTTAGTGCAATATTTTTGGCATTATTCCTTGTGCTTATTTTCTGACCTAGGTCCGGACATATATGTACACGGGGCTTGTAGCTGTACTGAGCTTGCCGTTGAGGCCAATCATACAAGAGGGTGACAAGAGTTCATGAGATCTCCATGTCTGGTGCGGGAGTAATGACTTTGGTAGGCATTGTCAAGACTATTGATTCTGCGTTGTCAGCTTTAGAACATATATATAAGAATTTGTAACAGAACACTCGATCTTTGTGATAGGCATATATCTTGACTGATTCGTGCTTTTGACAAAATTATTGCGAATCTGATCCTTCAGCTGTACTATCATATACTGCCAACTTGCCATGTCATATCTTGTAGCAATACTAAATACGACATGCGATGTGGTTCTGAGAAGCTTCTCCTCTAGTTGCTTGTTGAGAAAGATTCCATTGCCTTATGCCGGAAGCTTCTTCCCTGATATCTTGCTATGGAAGACTGGGTATCTTAGACACGAAGTTGTCCATATATTATACTGAGAAAAATTGAGGAGCCTTGCATCATAAGCTTCTTCCGATAGCATGTGGAGGAAGACTGAGTTTCTCATATCCAAAGCTTCATACTGTGATACGCAGACTGAAAGCCATACACACCCATAATATTTCGCGGATGGTTACTTGCATGAGAAAAAAAGTTTGACTATCTTCCTTGATCAAAGAACATCATTGCTTTCTTTCGGAGTATAACATATTTCAAGCATCATCCATTACTGAGCCCAAAACTTATATATGACCTATACCTTTGACTGAAAGTATACCGTTGATCTTGCACCTGACTTGTCTTCCTACTGTCTAGATCATAACTGTTGTGAGGATTAAGTACTAATGTAGACTTGATGTCTTTAGCTGAGCTTCTCCCAAATATTTGAAATCCTATTGCTTCTTCGAGTCCAGTGTCGGTTGATGAGAAACTTCCATAAGAGGAAATAAGGTAACACCGAGGGCCCAAAAGAAAGAAGCAAAAGAAACAACTCAACTAAACAAAAGCACACAAACAAGGACGAATCAATGTGTAGAAGGGTTGGTGTAAACACAGCTACACCAATGCGGGATTAGTAAGGTAACATCCTTGACTAACTCGGAGGCGAGGACGTACTTGGTAACCATGTAGCGGGACAGGAATGTCACGTCCTACATCATCATCAAGCGGCGGAAGGGCTCCATACTCGTCCAAGGAATAGGATAGCTGGGAAATACGAAGCTACTGGCATTGCCCTTTCTTGATGACTAAGATCATTAAGCGTTGCCAACACAAGAAGATAAAAGGCATGATTTGGGGCAGAAGCATGTCTACCACCGAAACGATTGGTGGGGAAATGAAGAAATGAAATTGGTGCGATACCTGGGCACCATCCTGCAAATGGTGTCCGGAACACTTGGCATCCTTCCGCTGGGACAGAGATGACAGCAAACACCAAAGAACAGACTCAAAGGAAACTGGAGGGATGCAAGGGCTCAGCTGTAGTGGATCCATACCAATGCCAGCTACACTCACAACATAAACCGCTAGAAACAACTAATAAAGATATATGCATGCTATGCAACAAACAAATGCATCAACCAAATGCAACAAACAAGACAAACTCTATACTATCTGGTTTCTATCGCTATACCGACTAGGGCATCCTGCAGCCGCACCTGCTCGATACCTAGCTCGTGGCACCTCGCTCGGAGGAACCGAACAACTCAGATTTCAGCCCGTAGATCAAGTCTTCGGGATACGACATCGCTTGACATAGAACAAATCAGCTCTTATTATAACAAATATGGGATACAAAGGTCTGATGTTACAAAGGATCACATCAGCATGGCGACTCTACGGCTGCCAAGGTAGCTCTATGCTAGCAGCAGAACAACTCGTAGCAGCAGAAAACTTCTAGAAGCGGAACAACAACGAAGGTGGTGAACTCCACTCTGCAGGGACTCTGGCTAGGACACGATCTAGCTCGCATGCGCGGAAACCTCGAAAACAATCAATCAATCACGGCATCACCTGAAATCTAGCATGACATGCCAGGTCAGTACATTGAATGTACGTGCAAGCTCACAACAACCAAATGCATGAAGGCAAAACAATAACATAGTATTAAACAGATTAAGTTATTAACAACTACTATGATGAGAAAACAACTACCAAGCATAATATGATACTACTAGAATTATTGCTAAGCCACCATCTCAAGAACCATGTCACTCTTAGCTATCCGGCCAAGCAATAAATCACCTCGATCACCTCGTGATCAATACCTCCACGTGATCACCATGGGACCACACCACAAACTGAATGATCAACTTCAAGATCATCCCAATATCCTCATCGGCATCCTGCCAAGCTATTACTGCTCATAATATCAACATATAAGTCACCTAAAAGTCATTCCGTCATGTGAGTGTTGATCGAACGGTGTGACCTAGTATGAACTTGTGCCCATGACAAGGACGCGGCTATCGATAGATTAAACACACACTCTATAGAGGTCAGCACACTGTACGCACAAAACAGAACCCATGGCCTTGTAGTCCCATTCGGGTGGATCAACTGTGTTCCGGCAAAACCGTTCTACTGCCATGACACTCTCCCGGCCACTCTAAGCAACTCCCCTTTGGGCTAAGTCATGGGTGGCCCCGATGCCACTCCGGACATCCAACGGCCACTGTCGTGGCAAAACAATCGTCCCAAATGGGGACATGGTACCAAAACCACTACGGGCACACAAGGCTTATACCGTCCTACCTGATCATGGTAGCGCACGCCAATAACCTTCGCTAGTTGGAGGCACCGGCGAGAGTCATAACAATAGACCGCATTAGGGCCTCCCCATAAATGCAAATGTGGTTGCACTGGAAAAGCCAGGTTCGGTGGCACCTGACCAACAAAATGACGGAATTTGTCCCCAAAGATAGATCTCTGATAACTGATACTTTGATATCATCTATTAACCTGTGATCCAAGTCATATCAATATCCAACAAATAATCCAGAGCACACTATCATCATATCAAGATACTCCGAGGGCAACATATCACTACTATCATGATGAATCCAAGTACCAATATACTACTAATCCAATAACAAGAGCAAGCTAGCTAACCATAGATCAACACGATGACATCATATCCAAGGTAATACTCCAAAGGATAATACGATCATGAAAATAATCATAATAGCCACTAATAATCCAATGGCAACATGTCATCCTCATCAGCTGCAAAATATAAGTCCTAGAACTCCAAGCAACATCATGGTAATAGCAAGATCAAAACAACTCCAAGAAATGCCCTGAACAAGTCATACATAGCTAATGCAATATTTTAAATAAGTTTAATTAATTAACCCATTGCATTGCATTGCAATCATACAAATGGAGGGTGTGGCTTGCCTGGGATGGATGGATTCACCGGGAGGAAGTGCGAGAAGCTCACGGAAAGAATCACCGGAAAACATTCTCTCTCGGAGGGGCTGAATAAGGCAGGCAAAAAATGGTCAATTTCAGAATGTTAGCACATGGTGAAAATGATTCCATCGGAACGGGCTCGACGAGATGAAGAAATGGGCTTTGGAATCACCTGAGTCGGAGTTGCGAGTGAAAAGATAGTGGTTTTTCAACCAGGGACATTTCTGTAATTATTTTATTTACATACGGGTCCTGGACAGTTATTCCACTGATGAAGAGAAAGCGCACTTTAGAGAATACGCTTGGAGTAAAGGAAAGCGCATTTCAAACCGCGGCTCCGGGGGAATGCGCCTTCATGAGCGGAAGACGTATTCCCGTGAAATACGCCTCCACTTAACGGGCTGGGCCCGGCCAGCTGAGACGCTTATAGGAGGGGCCCGCCCATAGGGCCTTCGTACTTCTCCCACGCACGCCTAACTGAGGACAGGGCGAAGGTCACCGACATGGTTGGCCGGCAAGGAGGCCTCGGGAGAGATGGGCGACAGAGGGAATGGGTCGGGCGCGCCGAGCTGAACCTCCCTGTACCCGCCGGACCTTGAACGGAAATCTGAGGACGTCGGCGTCATCGTCTCGGTGGTGACGGGCTTTGGGCGTCGGTGGGAATCAAGGATTCTGGCCACAACCCGAGCAATGGAGGATTGGAGAGGGATCACCAGGTCACCAGGGGATCGAAGGTGAGCTCGGGAATTGCTGGGAGAAGCCGGAGTGAGTGGGAGTTGGAGAGGTCCGAGCGGTGAGCTGGATGGCCGGAGAGGTGGAAGAGGGGCTATGCTCTACTGAATTGAGGTGGCCAGGGGGTTCTAGGAGAGAGAGGAGAGGAGGCTGGCGAAGAGAGGCGAGGCCGGGGTGGCTTAAATAGCCGAGGGGAGGGGAGGCAGGGCCTGACGCCGCCACAGTGAGCTGCACAGCTCCGGTGATGGCCGTCGTCACGGGGAGGGTGGAGACAACTGACGAGAGGCAAAGGAAGATCACGGGGAGGAGATGGAGCCAAGGGGCCAGGAGGAAATGGTCGGGACGAGGATAGGGCCAAACTGAGCACATTGCGCTCGTGGTGCTCGGCGGCTAGCTCCGGCAATGGCGCTTAACTGCACGCGGAGGACGGGGATGACTGGAGAGAGCAGAGGGGAAGTCACGGAGCAGAAGACGACACCAGGTCACGAGGAGAAGAAGACGGGGCACAACAGGGGCTGTCGGCCACTGTTCGTCCGTGGACGCACGGTGGCTAGCGCCGGCGAGGGAGCTACAGGAGGGGGAACAGGGCCAGAAAGCGACGGGAGAGAGCTGGGCGTCAGGTCGGCACTCGAGGAGGCGCGAACACCGTCGGGAAGGGACTTTCCGACTCGTCCCTTTTCCTAGAGTGCATCCAACACTGGCAGAGTACGTGCACTGGAAAAACTTCACACGATCATCGCCGGGCATGGCACGTAGAGGAGGCAATGGGCTGGTGAACCTTGTCTGGTGGCTAGTCCTTGCTCCCCAAGGTAGCCTATAAGTGAAATATCAAGAGAAGGAGCCAAGGAGAGGTGTGAGGCTTCGATGAAAGTTGGTTGTAGCAAACTTGGTTTCACACCTATGATCAGTAGAGAACAGCTAAGGGCCAAACTTGATGTCTGGGGTGATTAGGTTAGGAAGGGCTATGATCCTATTAAGTTTGAGGAGAAATGGACCAATATAAATCATGGTCGCTTTGTAACAGCAGAATTGGTCCAGAAAATGGATTTGGATGATGCACTCACATGGAGTATCGACTTGAGCTAAAATTTGGCATGGGATGGTTATTCGGACATATGAAGATGCTGTAAAAAATTCATACCAAATGTACTTGCCAAAATGGTACTTCCTTCACAGCTATCCGCTCTACCCAGAAACTTGAGAAAATTCTAAAGGAATATTGGCTTGACAAGTTGATCCAAAAATTGGTGTAGAGAGGTCCTATGGCTATGAGAATGCTCTGGTAAATTTTCAGCCAAAATGAAGCAATATAAAATATACTTGCATCACAACCTGAAAATATTGAAAAAAGCAAAGATTTGATCATGCGCTAACATAGATGATTGGATGGAGCTGAATATTGGAGGAGTGTAATGATATGAGCACAGGAAGAGGCATGAAAATTTTCAACTCATTTGGATACACCTAGCTAGAACTTCCTTCGCAATGGCTTCTGTCTGACAGAAACTTTAAAAAAATGCTGAGGAAGATTCACTAGGCAAATGGAGCATAGTTTTTTCATGCGGCAACTATTTGGATGAAATAGCATTCCCTAAAAGTTTGGGAGCAAGAAAGGAAATATAGGTGGCACTTCCTTCACAGAAGACCACATTGGACAGAAATGAAGAAATAATATTGGGGAATTATTTTTGGGCTAGGAAAGGAAAGTTTGGGCATATTTTAGGAATATATGATCCGAACAAATTATAAGAATTGCTTGGGAATTTTGTGAGAGACAAAAATATAGGTTGCTTCACAACCTAGGGCAAACAGGACTATTCCTTTTAATAGAAAAAGGAATATTCCTTAGAAAAGAATTATAGGGTCGAGCTAGAAAAGAAATGACATGATCTTGGGGAGATTCGAGACCGATGAGCCACTTGGAAGAAGAGATAATGATGATCTCCCCGGTTTCAAGTCCACAGATCCACTCTAAATAGAAAATCAGAGCAAAAACCAAATAAATCAAAAAACTAAAAGAAAATCTCAAAAACCAGGGTGTTACTTGTAGAATGCAAAATTTGTCCTTACCAGGCGGAGTAATGTTTATACTCACCATAATCTCTCGGATTTCCTTCCAAAGGAGTGCCAATGGGTTCAGAAACTTGTTTGAAAAGTAGCGGCAAATGATGTTCTTTGATTTTCAGGGGCAAAAATTCCTGCTTAGGGGCCGAATTTCAGGGTCCTCCGGTCCTCTTGCGGAAGCGGGAAATATTTTCTAGATTCCCATGCTCGTCGCGAGCATTTTGAGTACTTGTGGGTCCAAAATGGACCGCGAATGACAAAGTTATGACCGTTTTTATGAACACCAGTCCTTTATATGCTAGTCCTTGAAAGAACTTCATTTTCTTGTGATACGTTCTTGCGCGCCGCCCCAAAATTTTGTGTCCTCCATAGTGGAGATATAGTTTCCTCGGATATATTGACCGATTCCAAGAATGCCCTCCTATTATTGGCTGTCACACACGTACGTTATTGATGAGGACATCAATACCATTGTTACACCCACAGCCCCTGCTGCTATACATACTGGACCAATTACTAGAGCTCGCGCACGCCAATTGAATTATCAGGTAGTTTCGTTTCTTGGTAACGATTCCAATGTTCATGAGAATATGATGCTGCCTAAATTGGATACATTTGTTTTGCTTACAAATGAAGGGCCTACCATGGACAAGAAAGATGAACCTTGGAGCAAGTTCAAGCATGGAGATGTTGGCATGCGCAAGGGGAACAAGAACGGAGTTACAAGTAATGATTCCAGGACTTTGAAGCCACCCTAATGAGTGCATGAGGCCTTGGAAGAAATATACAAGATGCCACTTCATAATATTCGTCCATAGGCTATTCTAGGTGCTGCGTCACCTTATTATTGGGCCAGGCCCATGTAATTTCGAAATACTTAAGTATAGGCTGTTTTAGAGTCCGTATGTGTGGGGAAACAAGAGTTAGGGTTGGTTTGGACCCCTCCTCAAGGGCCACGAAATTCCTCCTCTTCCTCCATATATACATCCCTTAGGGCGTCGTTTAGACTTTGGGTTTTGTTTAGATCAAAAGTTCGCCATAGCAGCAACTTCACAGATTTCGCTTTGTGTTCAACGACTGCACCAAGGCGCCACGTAACCCCACCTTCATTAATAAAGCTTTCTCTTATATTCGCAATATCCAGATTGCAATCTTAGTTTCTTGCTAGTTCTTCGCTTGCTCGCAGGAAACAGGCCCTCGTGGTCGTTTGATCGTGCTCCGCGTGGTCAATAACCCTCGGAAGTTGGTTTAGCGATTGCTAAGGCGCGACGCCTCGCACGTGACGTAGTCGATCGTCAAGGTCGACTCCCACGAAACGATAACCACCATCTCATCGAAACATCGGGACACCTTTGCCTCTATCAAGTGGTATCAGATTTTCAGGTTGCTCGGTGAGATTTTACTGTTTTTCGTAGATTAGATCGAGTCTGTTCTTCATACCTAAAGTCCACGAAAAAGCCACAAAAAATTAGGGTTAGTTCATCATATCCAAACCAATCTGAGCCTTTGCATAATCTTTTTAGGGTTTTTGCTTTGTTGAATTTGCGGTTGCATCGTCGTGTCAAGTTGCTGGTCTTAGAGTCTAGTCTTTTAGAGTTTCGAGTTCTGGTCATAAGTTGTCACGCTGCCGCCGCACCATCATCATCGCCTTGCCATCTACCACCATTGCTTATCCGCCACCGCTCTGAATCCGTATTCATATACCACCACCAATCTGTATCCATATACCACCACCGCTACCATATACCACCACCGCTGCCATATACCACCACCATATTTCCACCACCAATCCGAGTTCTTCTCATATTAGGTTTGTTTTTGAGATCCATCTAAATTCCGATTCGTGTTTCCTTGCCTGCGTAGGTCTCGGAAAAAAAAAGTTTAGGCCCAAAATTTTCCGAAAACGCACTTGTCGAAAAAATTTCTGGCTATCCTATTTTTAGGTGTTTCTAAGCGTATTGAGACAGTCGCCGTTATAGAAAGTTTTTTTTGACCCGTTTCCAGTTTTTGGGTCCGGGTAGTCGAAAAAAAAAATTTGGTCAAAAAATTTTGTGCCCATCCTGTTAGTTTGACCTGGGAAGAGTTTTGAGACACTCGCCATTATAGTGATTTTTCGCAAAAAAAAAGAGAAGCGCAAAAAAAACAGCGCAAAAAAAAGAGCGAATTTTTTTTTCCAGAGTGTGCTTTTCCCTTGTTTGCGTGTAGCGCCGTGGTTTTGTTAGTGTTCTAGGCTCGCGTCTCTAGCACGGTCTAGCCTAGGACCAGCACAGTACCGTCATTGAGCGTTTATTCAACTTTGCATCTCTGAATTGATTATTGCTGACCCTTTTTGCTACCATATTATAAGCCTTCCAAGCTCCACATACATCTCCACGCATGTTTGACTCTCCCAGTAATCGCTCTATCCAAGCTTTGAGAGTTTTGACTACATCGGTTGCCGATCACCGCTTCTTCTGGGTAAGAACTGGTAAGAATTTGAGATTTGCTTGACGGATTTGTGACTGTCCACCACACCACCACCACCACTTCCTAGTAGTCCGTCAATCATATTCTTGTGTGTTTCTATTGCTGCTAACCATGGCAGGATCACAAGCCGATTTAGACCGACCGGGAGAACATGACAAACAAAGCGCTACATGATAAGTTTCAACAAATGATGAATGGGCAGGTGGAAGATGTGCTAAATAGATTTGAAGAGGCCATGGAGAAGATAGATGGCATTGAGAAGGCGTTCGAAACAAAGCGAAACAACAAGGACTACCTCCACATCGCGAAACAGCCCTCCGCCGAGCGACCCGTGTCCCTCTTCAGCCTGGCCAAGCTGCTGGTGCTGCTGTTGATACTTCTGTGGCTCCTGCTGCTGATGTGGGGGAGGATGATTATGTGGGAGATTACGAGGATGAGGTTGATCAACATCGAACTACGTGCAACCACCAGCACCACAACCACCGTGTCGCCCACATGCAAATAATGGCAATGTTAGGGTTCCCCTCAGTACGAGATCATGACCATCTCCCTAAACTGAAATTGAATATTCCCCATTTGAGGGTAGATATGTTCCTGATATATATCTTACTTGGGAGTTAGAAACTGAACAACGATTTACATGTTTACAATATCCCGAGGAGAGACGTGTTCTCGCTGCTGTTTGTGCTTTCACTAGCTTTGCATGTGTTTGGTGGTCTGAACATTGTAGATTATATCCTGTTCCAGCTACTTGGGCTGCTTTGAAAACTGCTATGCGTACTCGTTGGGTTCCACCATATTATCAACGTGAATTACTTCAAAATTGCAGCGCTTAAGACAAGGAAAAATTCGTAGAAGAATATTATCGGGAATTACAAACTGGCTTGATTAGATGTGGTATTGTTGAGGAGAATGAAGCTATGCTTGCACGTTTTCTAGGTGGATTAAATAGAGATTCAGACCATTCTAGACTATAAGGATTATAATAATATCACTCGATTATTCCATCTTGCTTGTAAAGCTGAACGTGAAGTGCAGGATCGACAGTGTTGGCGCGGACTAACTTTTCTCGCAGGTCGACCTTCATCATGGACACCACGCATCATCTACTTCCACACGCTCTACTACACCGCACCTCCGCCGGCTGCCACCTCCAACCGTGATACAAGAAAGGTGCACAACCACCACTATCTCGCCAAGAGCACACCCGCCGGGCCTACAGAGCTCTTCTTCTTCCATGGCATCAATAGGGCACACAAGTGATATTATTTGTCGTCGTTGTAAGGGAAGAGGACATTTTATGCGAGAGAATGCCAATCTCAGCGTGTGATGATTGCTACCGAGGATGGTGGGTATGAGTCCGCTCTCGACTATGATGAAGAGACTTTGGCTCTTATTACACATGAAGAACACGGTGGAGATGATTCTGATCATGAGACGTAATACATGGCTGTCAAGATGTTGACAGTATGAATGTTTAGTTGCTCAACGTGTTTTGAGTGTGCAGGTTACACAAGTTGAGCAAAATCAGAGGCATAACTTGTTCCATACAAAGGGAGTTGTGAAGGAACGTTCTATTCAAGGCCATCATAGATGGAGGGAGCTGCAACAACTTGGCTAGCATGGATATGGTGGAGAAGCTTTCTCTCACCACAAGACCACATCCACATCCTTACTACATCCAATGGTTCAACAACAGCGGCAAGGTTAAGGTAACACGTCTCGTTCGTGTGTATTTTAGTATCTCTATATATGCTGATTATGTTGATTGTGATGTGGTACCTATGCAAGCATGTTCCTTATTACTTGGTAGACCATGGCAATTTGATAAAAATTCTGTACACCATGGTAGAAACAATCAGTATACTCTTGTTCACAAGGATAAAAATATTACTTTGCTTCCTATGACTCCTGATTCCATTTTGAAAGTGATATTAATAGAGCTAATAAAGCAAAACAGGAGAAAAATAAGAGTGAAAATAAGATTGTGGCAAAAGAATTTGAGCAACAAATGAAGCCTAATAATAAACCATCTAATATTGTTTCTGAAATTAAACTGAAAAGTGCATGTTTACTTGCCACCAAATCTGATATTGATGAGCTAGATTCTAGCAAATCTGTTTGCTATGCTTTTGTGTGCAAAGAGGCATTATTTTCATTCGAGGACGCCTTTTCCTCTTTGCCCCTGCTGTCACTAACATTTTGCAGAGTTCGCCGACGCCTTCCCACAAGACGTGCCACCGGATTACCACCTATTCGAGGGATTGAGCATCAAATTGACTTAATTCCGGTGCATCGCTACCCAACCGTGCACCATACCGTACCAATCCAGAGGAGACGAAGGAGATTATGCGTCAAGTACAGGAGCTGCTCGACAAAGGTTATATACGCGAATCTCTTAGTCCTTGTGCTGTTCCTATTATACTAGTGCCTAAAAAGGATGGTACGTCATGTATGTGTGTTGATTGTAGAGGCATTAATAATATTACTATTCGTTATCGCCATCCTATTCCTAGGCTAGATGATATGCTTGATGAATTGAGTGGCTCTACAATATTCTCCAAAGTTGATTTATGTAGTGGATACCATCAAATTCGTATGAAATTGGGAGATGAATGGAAAACAGCATTTAAAACTAAGTTTGGTTTATATGAGTGGTTAGTCATGCCTTTTGGGTTAACTAATGCACCTAGTACTTTCATGAGACTAATGAACGAAGTTTTACGTGCTTTCATTGGACGATTTGTGGTAGTCTATTTTGATGATATACTGATTTATAGCAAATCTTTGGAAGAACATTTGGAACATTTACGTGTTGTTTTTAATGCTCTACGTGATGCACGTTTGTTTGGTAACCTTGGGAAGTGCACCTTTTGCACCGACCGAGTATCTTTTCTTGGCTATGTTGTTACTCCACAGGGAATTGAAGTTGATAAAGCCAAGATTGAAGCTATTGAGAGTTGGCGGCAGCCCAAAACGGTCACACAAGTGAGGAGTTTTCTTGGACTCGCTGGTTTCTATAGGCGTTTTGTGAGAGACTTTAGCACCATTGTTGCACCTCTCAATGAGCTTACAAAGAAGGATGTGCCTTTTGTTTGGGGTACCGCAAGGAAGAAGCCTTCACGGTATTGAAAGATAAGTTGACACATGCTCCTTTACTCCAACTTCCTGACTTTAATAAGACTTTTGAGCTTGAATGTGATGCTAGTGGAATTGGATTAGGAGGTGTGTTATTACAAGATGGCAAACCTGTTGAATACTTTTACGAAAAATTGAGTGGGCCTAGTTTGAACTATTCTACTTATGACAAAGAATTATATGCTCTTGTTCGGACTTTAGAGACATGGCAACATTATTTATGGCCCAAAGAATTTGTTATACATTCGATCATGAATCTTTGAAACATATTAAAAGTCAAGCTAAACTGAATCGTAGACATGCTAAATGGGTTGAATTCATTGAGACTTTCCTTATGTCATTAAACACAAGAAGGGTAAAGAAAATGTTATTGCTGATGCTTTGTCTCGTCGCTATACTATGCTTTCACAACTTGACTTCAAAATATTTGGTTTGGAGACCATCAAAGATCAATATGTGCATGATGCTGATTTTAAACATGTAATGCAGAATTGTAAAGAAGGAAGAACATGGAACAAGTTCGTTATTAATGATGGTTTTGTGTTCCGTGCTAACAAGCTATAAATTCCTGCTAGCTCTGTTCGTCTTTTGTTGTTGCAGGAGGCGCATGGAGGAGGATTAATGGGACACTTTGGCGTGAAGAAGACGGAGGATACACTTGCTACACATTTCTTTTGGCCAAAGATGAGACGGGATGTTGAGCGTTTTGTTGCTCGCTGCACTACATGTCCAAAAGCTAAGTCACGACTCAATCCTCATGGTTTATATATGCCTTTGCCTGTACCTAGTGTTCCTTGGGAGGATATATCTATGGACATTGTTTTAGGTTTACCTCGAACAAAGAAGGGGAGGGATAGCATATTTGTTGTCGTGGATAGATTCTTGAAAATGGCACACTTTATACCATGTCATAAAAGCGATGGTGCTGTTAATGTTGCTGATTTGTTCTTTCGTGAAATTATTCGCTTGCATGGTGTGCCAAATACTATTGTTTCAGATCGTGATACTAAATTTCTTAGCCACTTTTGGAGATGTTTATGGGCTAAGTTGGGGACTAAACTGCTTTTAGTACTACTTGTCACCCCCAAACCGATGGATAAACTGAAGTAGTCAATAGAACATTGTCTACTATGCTTAGGGCTGTTTTGAAGAATAATAAGAAAATGTGGGAAGAATGCTTGCCTCATATTGAATTTTCTTATAATCGTTCATTGCATTCTACTACTAAGATGTGCCCTTTTGAAATTGTGTATGGCTTCCTACCTCGTGCACCTATTGATTTGTTGCCTCTTTCATCTTCGGAGAAGGTTGATTTTGATGCTAAAGAACGTGCTGAATTGATTTTAAAAATGCATGAGTTAACTAAGGAAAACATTGAGCGATGAATGCTAAATATAAATTGTCTTTGCACTCTTGTTTGGTTACATTTGCGTGAGATAGGTTTCTTTTGCATGCACAATAGATCTTGTTTGGTTACATTTGCGTAGCTTGCATGGATAGGTTTCCTAATTTTGAGCAAGTTCAAGCATGGAGATGCAAATCAAAGCTAATGCCACGTCCATAGGCTATTCTAGGTGCTGCGTCACCTTATGGTCCATTTAAGGTGTTAGAAAAATAAATGATAATGCATATAAACTTGAGCTGCCTGCAGATTTTGGGGTTAGTCCCACTTTTAACATTGCAGATTTGAAGCCTTATTTGGGTGAGGCAAGATGAGCTTCCATCGCAGGCCCTCGTGGTCGAGTGATCGTGCTCGGTGGTCAATAACCCTCGGAAGTTGGTTTAGCGATTGCTAAAGGCGGACGTCGCCGCGTCACGTGGTCGGATCGTCAAGGTCGACTCCCACGAAGCGATAGCCACCATCTCATCGAAACATCCGGGACACCTTTGCCTCTATCGGTTATGGCATGCCACATGGAAAAACAAGGAAAAGCTTATAGTCGCCTTATTTTCATGAATTTACCTTGGACGAATGGGATTCCTCGGATCATAGAGCATTATCGTACTTGTCCTTACCGAAGCGGACTAATGTTTATATTCACCATAATCTCCAATCCTTCAAGGTGAGAATGGGTTGATGCTTATGCAAATTGGATACATTTGACTTTCATGGGCAAAAGCTGCACTTTGAATTTTAGGGTCCTCGGGCCTCCTATGCAAGTCGGAAGAATTTTCTAGATGAACCTTTTGAAATACTTGTGGTGCAAGCGGACTCCAATGACATGTTATGACCGTTTAGTGCACATCCTTTATATGGGATCCAAGAACTTCATTTTCTTGTGGCGTGTTACAAGTAAAATTTTGTGTCCTCCATAGTGGACCTCCGATATATTGACCACCCTCCTATGAGGCTGTCACACACATACGTTACGGCATGCCTTGGAAAAAACATAATAAGGCTTATAGCCGCATTATTTTCATGAATTTACAATGAAATGGGATTATTCGGATCGTAGAGCATGTGTAGAATGCAACGTTTTCCTTACCGAGGCGGACTAATGTTTATATGTATCTCGGACTTCCTTCCAAAGGAGTTCAATGGGTTGAAATACTCTAAAAGTAGCAAATGATGTTCTTTGACTTTCTGGGCAAAAAGTCCTGCTTTGGGTCTGAATTTGTCCTATAGGCCTCTATGAAGCGGAAGACTATCTAGCCTTGCCTCGGAAGAACTTTCTAAATCGAAGTCGTCATGAGCATTATGAGTACTTGTGGGTCTCAAAGCGGACCCCAAATCAAAGTTATGACCGAAATTCCCTCCTCACCAGTCCTCCATATATACAAGAACCTTAGGGTGGCGTTCTCGTTTAGAAATTTGGGTTTTGTTTAGATCAAATATATGTTCGCCATAGCCCTCCTATTACTATCACACACATGCACAGTTTGTGTTCAAAAACAAGGACCAAGGCTTATACTCGCCTTACCTTCATGAATTTAATAAATGCTTTCCTCTTATATTACAGCGTTTGTCCTTCCAGTAATTGCAATCTTAGTTTCTTGCTTGTTCTTCGTTTGCTCGCAGCAATGGCAAATGATGTTCTTTGACTTTGAGGTCGGGGCGATTTTGAGGAGGTCCTCCGGCGTCTGTGGTCAATATGTCCTAGATTCCTCGCTCGTCATGAGCATTATCGAGTACTGTGGGTCGAATTGAATGACAAAGTTATGACCGTTTTATGAACACGGTCCTCTATATGGCGATCCTTGAAAGAACTTCATTTTCTTCGGCGTGTTCTTCGCGCCCAAATGATGTTCTTTGACTTTCAGGGGAAAAAAGTCCTACTTAGGGGCCGACTTTAAGGGTCCTCCGGGCCTCCTGTGCAAGCTGAAAGTATTCTCTATTCCCATGCTAGTCGCGAGCATTTTGAGTACTTGTGGGTCCGAAACAGACTCCAAATGACAAAGTTATGACCATTTTTGTGAACACCGGTCCTTTCTATGGCAATCCTTGAAAGAACTTCATTTTATTGTGACGTGTTCTGGCGCACCGCCCCAAAATTTTTTGTCCTCCATAGTGGAGATATATTTTCCTCGGATATATTGACCGATGCCAGGAATGCCCTCCTATTATTCGCTATCACACACGTATGTTACGGCACGCCACACGGAAAAAACAAGGAGAATAAGGTTTATAGCCGCCTTATTTTCATGAATTTGCAACGAAATGGGATTCCTCGGATCATAGAGCATGCGTTGAATGCAACGTTTGTCCTTACTAGGCGGACTAATGTTAAATTCACCATAATCTCTCAGATTTCCTTCCAAAGGAGTGCCAATGGGTTGAGAAACTTGTGTGAAAAGCAACAGCAAATGATGTTCTTTGACTTTCCTGGACAAAAGGTCCTGCTTTGGGTTTGAATTTGAGGGTCCTCCAGGCCTCCTGTGCAAGCCGGAAGAATTTTCTAGATACCCTCGCTCGTCGCGAGCATTTTGAGTATTTGTGGGGCCGAAACGGACTCCAAATGACAAAGTTATGACTCTTTTAGTGAACACTAGTCCTTTAATGGCAGTCCTTGAAAGAACTTCATTTTCTTGTGACGTGTTCTGCGCACCGCCCCAAATTTTTGTGTCCTTCATAGTGGAGATATAGTATCCTCGGACATATTGACCGAAGCAAGAAATGCCCTCTTATTATTGGCTGCCACACACGTACGTTACGGCATGCCACACGAAAAAAACTAGGAGAATAAGGTTTATAGTCGCCTTATTTTCATGAATTTACAACCAAATGGGATTCCTCGGATCATAGAGCATGTGTAGAATGCAACATTTGTCCTTACCAGGCGGACTAATGTTTATATTCAACATAATCTCTCGGTCTTCCTTCCAAAGGAGTGCCAATGGGTTCAGAAACATGTCTGAAAAGTAGAAGCAATTGATGTTCTTTGACTTTCCTGGGCAAAAAATCCTGCTTTGGGTCTGAATTTGAGGGTCCTCCAGGCCTCCTCCACAAGCCGGAAGAACTTTCTAGATTCCCTCGCTCGTCGCGAGCATTATGAGTACTTGTGGGTCTCAAACGGACTCCAAATGACAAAGTTATGACCGTTTTAGTGAACACCAGTCCTTTATATGGCAGTCCGTGAAAGAACTTCATTTTCTTGTGACGCGTTCTCGCTGGCCGCCCCAAAATTTTGTGTCCTATATGGTGGAGATATTGTTTCCACCTATATGTTGAGCAATGCCAGGAATGCCCTCCTATTATTGGCTATCACACACGTACGTCACAACATGCCACACGGCAAAAACAAGGAGAATAAGGCTTATAGTCGCCTTATTTTCATGAATTTACAACCAAATGGAATTCCTCGAATCATAGACCATGTGCAGAATGCAACGTTTGTCCTTACCAGGCAGAGTAATGTCCATAATCTCTCAGATTTCCTTCCAAAGGGGTGCCAATGGGTTAAGAAACTTGTCTGAAAAGCAACGGCAAATGATGTTCTTTGACTTTCAGGGGCAAAAAGTCCTGCTTAGGGGCCGATTTTGAGGGAGGGTCCTCCGGGCGTCCTGTGCAAGCCACAAGTATGTCCTAGATTCTCACGCTCGTCGCGAGCATTTTGAGTACTTGTGGGTCCAAACGGACTCGAAATGACAAAGTTATGACCGTTTTAGTGAACACTAGTCCTCTATATGGCAGTCCTTGAAAGAACTTCATTTTCTTCTGACGTGTTCTTGCGCGCCGCCCCAAAATTTTGTGTCCTCCATAGTGGAGATATTGTTTCCACATATATATTGACCGATGCGAGGAAAGCCCTCCTATTATTGGCAGTCACACACATACGTTACGACATCCCACACAACAAAAAAATGGAGAAAAAGGCCTATAGTCGCCTTATTTTCTGGAATTTACAACCAAATAGGATTCCCCGGATCATAGAGCAGGTGTAGAATGCAATGTTTGTCCTTACCAGGCGGACTAATATTTATTCTCACCATCATCTCTCGGATTTCCTTCAAAGGAGTGCCAATGGGTTCAAAAATTGTGTGAAAAGCAGCGCAAATGATGTTCTTTGACTTTCCTAGGAAAAATCCTGCTTAGGGTCTGAATTTGAGGTCCTCCGGCCTCCTGCACAAGCCGAAAGAATTTTCTAGATTCCCACGCTCGTCGCTAGCATTTTGAGTACTTGTGGGTTACAAACAAACTCCAAATGACAAAGTTATGACCGTTTTAGTGAACACCAGTCCTTTATATGGCAGTCCTTGAAAGAACTTCATTTTCTCGTGACGCGTTTTCGCACACCACCCAAAATTTTGTGTCCTCAATGGTGGAGATATTGTTTCACATATATATTGACCGATGCCAGAATGCCCTCCTATTATTGGTTATCACACACGTATGTTACATCATGCCACAGGGCAAAAACAAGGAGAATAAGGCTTATAGTCGCCTTATTTTCATGAATTTACAACCAAATGGGATTCCTCGGATCATAGACCATGTGCAAAATGCAACGTTTGTCCTTACCAGGCGAGTATTGTTTATACTCACCATAATCTCTAGGATTTCCTTCCAAAGGAGTGCCAATGGGTTAAGAAACTTGTCCAGCGGCAGCGCAAATGATGTTCTTCAACTTTCGGGGCAAAAAGTCCTGCTTAGGGCCGAACTTGAGGGTCCTCCGGGCTCCTGCACAAGCTGGAAGTATTCTCTAGATTCCCATGCTCGTCGTGAGCATTTTGAGTACTTGTGGGTCCAAACGGACTCCAATTGACAAAGTTATGACCATTTTAGTGAACACTAGTCCTTTATATGGCAGTCCTTGAAAGAACTTCATTTTCTTGTGACGCGTTTTGGCGCACCGCCCCAAATTTTTTTGTCCTCAGTACTCCTTGGTGGAGATATTATTTCCACAGATATATTGACCGATGCCAAGAATGCCCTCTTATTATTGGCTGTCACACACGTACGTTACGGTAGGCCACACGGAAAAAAACAAGGATAATAAGGCTTATAGTCGCCTTATTTTCATGAATTTACAACCAAATGGGATTCCCCGGATTATAGATCATGTGTACAATGCAATGTTTGTCCTTACCAGGTGGATTACTGTTTATATTCACCATAATCTGTCGGACTACCTTCCAAAGGAGTGCCAATAGGTTCAGAAACATGTTTGAAAAGCAGCAGCAAATGATGTTCTTTGACTTTGTTGGGGAAAAAGTCCTGCTTTGGGTCTGAATTTGAGGGTCCTCCGTGCCTCCTCCGCAAGCCGGCAGAACTTTCTAGATTCCCTCGCTCGTCGCGAGCATTTTGAGTACTTGTGGGTCCGAAACGAACTCCAAATGACAAAGTTATGACCGTTTTAGTGAACACCAGTCCTTTATATGGTAGTCCTTGAAAGAACTTCATTTTCTCGTGACGCGTTCTCGCGCGCCGCCCCAAAATTTTGTGTCCTCCATGGTGGAGATATTGTTTCCACATATATATTGAGCGATGCCAGGAATGCCCTCCTATTATTGGCTATCACACACGTACGTTACGGCATGCCACACGACAAAAACAAGGAGAATAAGGCTTATAGTCGCCTTACTTTCATGAATTTACAACCAAATGTGATTCCTCGGATCATAGACCATGTGTAGAATGCAACGTTTGTCCTTACCAGGCGGAGTAATGTCCATAATCTCTCGGATTTCCTTCCAAAGGAGTGCCAATGGGTTAAGAAACTTGTCTGAAAAGCAGCGGCAAATGATGTTCTTCAACTTTCAGGGGCAAAAAGTCCTGCTTAGGTGCCGATTTTGAGGGTCCTCCAGGCATCCTGTGCAATCCACAATTATGTTCTAGATTCCCACGCTCGTCGTGAGCATTTTGAGTACTTGTTGGTCCAAACGGACTGTGAATGACAAAGTTATGACCATTTTAGTGAACACTAGTCCTTTATATGGCAGTCCTTGAAAGAACTTCATTTTCTTGTGGCGCATTCTTGTGCACCGCCCCAAAATTTTGTGTCCTCCATAGTGGAGATATTGTTTCCACATATATATTGACCGATGCCAGAATGCCCTCTTATTATTGGCTGTCACACACGTGCGTTACGGCATCCCACACAAAAAAAACAAGGAGAATAAGGCTTATAGTCACCTTATTTTCATGAATTTACAACAAAATGGGATTCCCGGATCATAGAGCATGTGTACAATGCAACGTTTGTCCTTACCAGGCGGACTAATGTTTATATTCACCATAATCTCTCGGACTTCCTTCCAAAGGAGTGCCAATGGGTTCAAAACATGTCCGAAAAGCAGCAAAATGATGTTCTTTGACTTTGAGGGAAAAAGTCCTGCTTAGGGTCTGAATTTGAGGGTCCTCCGGCCTCCTCCACAAGCTGGAAGAACTTTCTAGATTCCCTCGCGCCGTCGCTAGCATTTTGAGTACTTGTGGGTCCAAACGGACTCCAAATGACAAAGTTATGACTGTTTTAGTGAACACCAGTCCTTTATATGGTAGTCCTTGAAAGAACTTCATTTTCTCGTGAAGCGTTCTCGCGCACCCCCAAAAATTTTGTGTCCTCCATGGTGGAGATATTGTTTCACATATATATTGACCGATGCCAGAATGCCCTCCTATTATTGGCTATCACACACGTGTCTTACATCATGCCACACGGCAAAAACAAGGAGAATAAGGCTTATAGTCGCCTTATTTTCATGAATTTACAACCAAATGTGATTCCTCGGATCATAGACCATGTGCAAAATGCAACGTTTGTCCTTACCAGTAGCGGAGTATTGTTTATACTCACCATAATCTCTCGGATTTCCTTCCAAAGGAGTGCCAATGGGTTAAGAAACTTGTGTGAAAGCAGCGGCAAATGATGTTCTTCAACTTTCGGGGAAAAAGTCCTGCTTAGGGGCCGATTTTGAGGGTCCTCCGGGCCTCTGTGCAAGCCACGAGTATGTTCTAGATTCCCATGCTAGTCGCGAGCATTTTGAGTACTTGTTGGTCAAACGGACTCGAAATGACAAAGTTATGACCATTTTAGTGAACACTAGTCCTTTATATGGCAATCCTTGAAAGAACTTCATTTTCTTGTGACGTGTTCGGCGCACCGCCCCTAAATTTTTTGTCCTCCATAGTGGAGATATATTTTCCTCGGATATATTGACCGATGCCAGGAATGCCCTCCTATTATTCGCTGTCACACACGTACGTTACGGCAGGCCACACGGAAAAAATAAGGAGAACAAGGCTTATAGTCGCCTTATTTTCATGAATTTACAACCAAATGGGATTCCCCGGATCATAGAGCATGTGTACAATGCAACGTTTGTCCTTACCAGGCGGACTACTGTTTATATTCACCATAATCTCTCGGACTTCCTTCCAAAGGAGTGCCAATGGGTTCAGAAACATGTCTGAAAAGCAGCAGCAAATGATGTTCTTTGACTTTCCTGGGCAAAAAGTCCTGCTTTGGGTCTGAATTTGAGGGTCCTCCAGGCCTCCTCCACAAGCCGGAAGAACTTTCTAGATTCCCTCGCTCGTCACGAGCATTTTGAGTACTTGTGGGTCCGAAACGAACTCCAAATGACAAAGTTATGACCGTTTTAGTGAACACCAGTCCTTTATATGGTAGTCCTTGAAAGAACTTCATTTTCTCGTGACGCGTTCTCGCGCGCCGCCCCAAAATTTTGTGTCCTCCATGGTGGAGATATTGTTTCCACATATATATTGAGCGATGCCAGGAATGCCCTCCTATTATTGGCTATCACACACGTACGTTACGGCATGCCACACGGCAAAAACAAGGAGAATAAGGCTTATAGTCGCTTTATTTTCATGAATTTACAACCAAATGTGATTCCTCGGATCATAGACCATGTGCAGAATGCAACGTTTGTCCTTACCAGGCGGAGTAATGTCCATAATCTCTCGGATTTCCTTCCAAAGGAGTGCCAATGGGTTAAGAAACTTGTCTGAAAAGCAGCGGCAAATGATGTTCTTCAACTTTCAGGGGCAAAAAGTCGTGCTTAGGTGCCGATTTTGAGGGTCCTCCAGGCGTCCTGTGTAAGCCACGAGTATGTTCTAGATTCCCACGCTCGTTGCGAGCATTTTGAGTGCTTGTTGGTCCGAAGCAGACTCGAAATGGCATCGTTATGGTCATTTTAGTGAACACTAGTCCTTTATATGGCAATCCTTGAAAGAACTTCATTTTCTTGTGACGCGTACTCGCGCACCGCCCCAAAATTTTGTGTCCTCAATAGTGGAGATATACTTTCCACAGACATATTGACCAATGCCAGGAATGCCCTCTGATTATTGGCTGTCACACACGTACGTTACCACAGGCCACATGGAAAAAACAAGGAGAATAAGGCTTATAGTCGCCTTATTTTCATGAATTTGCAACCAAATGGGATCTCCCGGATCATAGAGCATGTGTAAAATGCAACGTTTGTCCTTACCAGGCGGACTACTGTTTATATTCACCATAATCTCTCGAACTTCCTTCCAAAGGAGTGCCAATGGGTTCAGAAACATGTCCAAAAGCGAAGCAAATGATGTTCTTTGACTTTCCGGGCAAAAGTCCTGCTTTGGGTCTGAATTTGAGGTCCTCCAGGCCTCCTCCACAAGCCGGAAGAACTTTCTAGATTCCTCGCTCGTCATGAGCATTTTGAGTACTTGTGGGTCCGAAACGAACTCCAAATGACAAAGTTATGACCGTTTTAGTGAACAACAGTCCTTTATATGGTAGTCCTTGAAAGAACTTCATTTTCTCGTGACGCGTTCTTGCGCGGCGCCACAAAATTTTGTGTCCTCCATGGTGGAGATATTGTTTCCACATATATATTGAGCGATGCCAAGAATTCCCTCCTATTATTGGCTATCACACACGTACGTTACGGCAGGCCACATGGCAAAAACAAGGCGAATGAGGCTTATAGTTGCTTTATTTTCATGAATTTACAACCAAATGTGATTCCTCGGATCATAGACCATGTGTAGAATGCAATGTTTGTCCTTACCAGGCGGAGTAATGTCCATAATCTCTCGGATTTCTTTCCAAAGGAGTGCCAATGGGTTAAGAAACTTGTCTGAAAAGCAGCGGCAAATGATGTTCTTCAACTTTCAGGGGCAAAAAGTCGTGCTTAGGTGCCGATTTTGAGGGTCCTCCGGGCGTCCTGTGCAAGCCACGAGTATGTTCTAGATTCCCATGCTCGTCGCGAGTATTTTGAGTACTTGTTGTTTCGAAACAGACTCGAAAGGGCAACGTTATGGTCATTTTAGTGAACACTAGTCCTTTATATGGCAATCCTTGAAAGAACTTCATTTTCTTGTGACGCGTTCTGGCGCACCGCCCAAAAATTTTGTGTCCTCAATAGTGGAGATATACTTTCCACAGACATATTGACCGATGCCAGGAATGCCCTCTGATTATTGGCTGTCACACACGTACGTTACGGCAGGCCACACGGAAAAAACAAGGAGAATAAGGCTTATAGTCGCCTTATTTTCATGAATTTACAACCAAATGGGATCCCCCGGATCATAGAGCATGTGTACAATGCAACGTTTGTCCTTCCCAGGCGGACTACTGTTTATATTCACCATAATCTCTCGAACTTCCTTCCAAACGAGTGCCAATGGGTTCAGAAACATGTCTGAAAAGCAGCAGCAAATGATGTTCTTTGACTTTCTGGGCAAAAGTCCTGCTTTGGTCTGAATTTGAGGGTCCTCCAGCCTCCTCCACTAGCCGGAAGAACTTTCTAGATTCCTCGCTCGTCATGAGCATTTTGAGTACTTGTGGGTCCAAACGAACTCCAAATGACAAAGTTATGACCGTTTTAGTGAACAACAGTCCTTTATATGGTAGTCCTTGAAAGAACTTCATTTTCTCGTGACGCGTTCTCCATATGGAGATATTGTTTCCACATATATATTGAGCGATGCCAGGAATGCCCTCCTATTATTGGCTATCACACACGTACGTTACGGCATGCCACACGGCAAAAACAAGGAGAAAAAGGCTTATAGTCGCCTTATTTTCATGAATTTACAACCAAATGTGATTCCTCGGATCATAGACCATGTGCAGAATGCAACGTTTGTCCTTACCAGGCGGAGTAATGTCCATAATCTCTCGGATTTCCTTCCAAAGGAGTGCCAATGGGTTAAGAAACTTGTGTGAAAAGCAGCGGCAAATGATGTTCTTCAACTTTCAGGGGCAAAAAGTCGTGCTTAGGTGCCGATTTTAAGGGTCCTCTGGGCGTCCTGTGCAAGCCACGAGTATGTTCTAGATTTCCACGCTCGTCACGAGCATTTTGAGTACTTGTTGTTCCGAAACGGACTTGGAATAGCAACGTTATGGTCATTTTAGTGAACACTAGTCCTTTATATGGCAGTCCTTGAAAGAACTTCATTTTCTTGTGACGCGTTCTGGTGCACCGCCCCAAAATTTTGTGTCCTTAATAGTGGAGATATAGTTTCCACAGATATATTGACCGATGCCAGGAATGCCCTTTTATTATTGGCTGTCACAGACGTACGTTACAGCAGGCGACACGAAAAAAACTAGGAGAATAAGGCTTATAGTTGCCTTATTTTCATGAATTTACAACCAAATGGGATTTCCCGGATCATAGAGCATGTGTACAATGCAACGTTTGTCCTTACCAGGCAGACTAATGTTTATATTCACCATAATCTCTCGGACTTACTTCCAAAGGAGTCCCAATGGGTTCAGAAACATGTCTGAAAAGCAGCAGCAAATGATGTTCTTTGACTTTCCTGGGCAAAAGGTCTTGCTTTGGGTCTGAATTTGAGGGTCCTCCAGCCTCCTCCACAAGCGGAAGAACTTTCTAGATTCCTCGCTCGTCATGAGCATTTTGAGTATTTGTGGGTCCGAAACGAACTCCAAATGACAAAGTTATGACCGTTTTAGTGAACACCAGTCCTTTATATGGTAGTCCTTGAAAGAACATCATTTTCTCGTGACGCGTTCTCACGCGCCGCCCCGATATTTGGTGTCCTCCATGGTGGAGATATTGTTTCCACATATATATTGAGAGATGCTAGGAATGCCCTCCTATTATTGGCTATCACACACGTACGTTACGGCATGCCACACGGCAAAAACATGGAGAATAAGGCTTATAGTCGCCTTATTTTCATGAATTTACAACCAAATGTGATTCCTCGGATAGACCATGTGCAGAATGCAACGTTTGGCCTTACCAGGCGGAGTAATGTCCATAATCTCTCGGATTTCCGTCCAAAGGAGTGCCAATGGGTTAAGAAACTTGTGTGAAAAGCAGCGGCAAATGATGTTCTTCAACTTCCAGGGGCAAAAAGTCGTGCTTAGGTGCCGATTTTGAGGGTCATCCGGGCGTCCTGTGCAAGCCACAAGTATGTTCTAGATTCCCACGCTCGTCGCGAGCATTTTGAGTGCTTGTTGGTCCGAAGCAGACTCGAAATGGCATCGTTATGGTCATTTTAGTGAACACTAGTCCTTTATATGGCAGTCCTTGAAAGAACTTCATTTTCTTGTGACGCGTTCTAGCGCACCACCCCAAAATTTTGTGTCCTCAATTGTGGAGATATACTTTCCACAGACATATTGACTGATGCCAGGAATGCCCTCTGATTATTGGCTGCACACACGTACGTTACGAAGGCCACACGAAAAAACTAGGAGAATAAGGCTTATAGTCGCCTTATTTTCATGAATTTACAACCAAATGGGATTCCCCGGATCATAGAGCATGTGTACAATGCAACGTTTGTCCTTACCAGGCAGACTAATGTTTATATTCACCATAATCTCTCGGACTTCCTTCCAAAGGAGTGCCAATGGGTTCAGAAACATGTCTGAAAAGCAGCAGCAAATGATGTTCTTTGACTTTCCTGGGCAAAAGGTCTTGCTTTGGGTCTGAATTTGAGGGTCCTCCAGGCCTCCTCCACAAGCCGGAAGATCTTTCTAGATTCCCTCGCTCGTCATGAGCATTTTGAGTATTTGTGGGTCCGAAACGAACTCCAAATGACAAAGTTATGACCGTTTTAGTGAACACCAGTCCTTTATATGGTAGTCCTTGAAAGAACATCATTTTCTCGTGACGCGTTCTCACGCGCCGCCCCGATATTTGGTGTCCTCCATGGTGGAGATATTGTTTCCACATATATATTGAGCGATGCCAGGAATGCCCTCCTATTATTGGCTATCACACACGTACGTTACGGCAGGCCACACGGCAAAAACAAGGAGAATAAGGCTTATAGTCGCTTTATTTTCATGAATTTACAACCAAATGTGATTCCTCGGATCATAGACCATGTGCAGAATGCAATGTTTGTCCTTACCACGCGGAGTAATGTCCATAATCTCTCGGATTTCCTTCCAAAGGAGTGCCAATGGGTTAAGAAACTTGTCTGAAAAGCAGCGGCAAATGATGTTCTTCAACTTTCAGGCAAAAGTTGTGCTTAGGTGCCGATTTTGAGGGTCATCCGGGCGTCCTGTGCAAGCCACAAGTATGTTCTAGATTCCCACGCTCGTCGCGAGCATTTTGAGTGCTTGTTGGTCCGAAGCAGACTCGAAATGGCATCGTTATGGTCATTTTAGTGAACACTAGTCCTTTATATGGCAGTCCTTGAAAGAACTTCATTTTCTTGTGACGCGTTCTGGCGCACCGCCCCAAAATTTTGTGTCCTTAATAGTGGAGATATAGTTTCCACAGATATATTGACCAATGCCCGGAATGCCCTTTTATTATTGGCTGTCACACACGTACGTTACGGCAGGCGACACGAAAAAAAAAGGAGAATAAGGCTTATAGTCGCCTTATTTTCATGAATTTACAACCAAATGGGATTCCCCGGATCTTAGAGCATGTGTACAATGCAACGTTTGTCCTTACCAGGCAGACTAATGTTTATATTCACCATAATCTCTCGGACTTCCTTCCAAAGGAGTGCCAATGGGTTCAGAAACATGTCTGAAAAGCAGCAGCAAATGATGTTCTTTGACTTTCCTGGGCAAAAGGTCTTGCTTTGGGTCTGAATTTGAGGTCCTCCAGGCCTCCTCCACAAGCGGAAAGATCTTTCTAGATTCCTCGCTCGTCGCGTGCATTTTGAGTATTTGTGGGTCCGAAACGAACTCCAAATGACAAAGTTATGACCTTTTTAGTGAACACCAGTCCTTTATATGGTAGTCCTTGAAAGAACATCATTTTCTCGTGACGCGTTCTCGCGCGCCGCCCCGATATTTGGTGTCCTCCATGGTGGAGATATTGTTTCCACATATATATTGAGCGATGCCAGTAATGCCCTCCTATTATTGGCTATCACACACGTACGTTACGGCATGCCACACGGCAAAAACAAGGAGAATAAGGCTTATAGTCGCCTTATTTTCATGAATTTACAACCAAATGTGATTCCTCGGGTAGACTATGTGCAGAATGCAACGTTTGGCCTTACCATGCGGAGTAATGTCCATAATCTCTCGGATTTCCGTCCAAAGGAGTGCCAATGGGTTAAGAAACTTGTGTGAAAAGCAGCGGCAAATGATGTTCTTCAACTTTCAGGGGCAAAAAGTCGTGCTTAGGTGCCGATTTTGAGGGTCCTCCGGGCGTCCTGTGCAAGCCACGAGTATGTTCTAGATTCCCACGCTCGTCGCGAGCATTTTGAGTGCTTGTTGGTCCGAAGCAGACTCGAAATGGCATCGTTATGGTCATTTTAGTGAACACTAATCCTTTATATGGCAGTCCTTGAAAGAACTTCATTTTCTTGTGACGCGTTCTGGCGCACCGCCCCAAAATTTTGTGTCCTTAATAGTGGAGATATAGTTTCCATAGATATATTGACCAATGCCCGGAATGCCCTTTTATTATTGGCTGTCACACACGTACGTTACGGCAGGCGACACGAAAAAAAAAAAGGAGAATAAGGCTTATAGTCGCCTTATTTTCATGAATTTACAACCAAATGGGATTCCCCGGATCATAGAGCATGTGTACAATGCAACGTTTGTCCTTACCAGGCAGACTAATGTTTATATTCACCATAATCTCTCGGACTTCCTTCCAAAGGAGTGCCAATGGGTTCAGAAACATGTCTGAAAAGCAGCAGCAAATGATGTTCTTTGACTTTCCTGGGCAAAAGGTCTTGCTTTGGGTCTGAATTTGAGGGTCCTCCAGGCCTCCTCCACAAGCCGGAAGATCTTTCTAGATTCCCTCGCTCGTCGCGAGCATTTTGAGTATTTGTGGGTCCGAAACGAACTCCAAATGACAAAGTTATGACCGTTTTAGTGAACACCAGTCCTTTATATGGTAGTCCTTGAAAGAACATCATTTTCTCGTGACGCGTTCTCGCGCGCCGCCCCGATATTTGGTGTCCTCCATGGTGGAGATATTGTTTCCACATATATATTGAGCGATGCCAGGAATGCCCTCCTATTATTGGCTATCACACACGTACGTTACGGCATGCCACACGGCAAAAACATCGAGAATAAGGCTTATAGTCGCCTTATTTTCATGAATTTACAACCAAATGTGATTCCTCGGGTAGACCATGTGCAGAATGCATCGTTTGGCCTTACCATGCGGAGTAATGTCCATAATCTCTCGGATTTCCGTCCAAAGGAGTGCCAATGGGTTAAGAAACTTGTGTGAAAAGCAGCGGCAAATGATGTTCTTCAACTTTCAGGGGCAAAAAGTCGTGCTTAGGTGCCGATTTTGAGGGTCCTCCGGGCGTCCTGTGCAAGCCACGAGTATGTTCTAGATTCCCACGCTCGTCGCGAGCATTTTGAGTGCTTGTTGGTCCGAAGCAGACTCGAAATGGCATCGTTATGGTCATTTTAGTGAACACTAGTCCTTTATATGGCAATCCTTGAAAGAACTTCATTTTCTTATGACGCGTACTCGCGCACCGCCCCAAAATTTTGTGTCCACAATAGTGGAGATATACTTTCCACAGACATATTGACCGATGCCAGGAATGCCCTCTTATTATTGGCTGTCACACACGTACGTTACGGCAGGCCACACAAAAAAAACAAGGAGAATAAGGCTTATAGTCGCCTTATTTTCATGAATTTACAACCAAATGGGATCCCCCGGATCATAGAGCATGTGTACAATGCAACGTTTGTCCTTACCAGGCGGACTACTGTTTATATTCACCATAATCTCTCGAACTTCCTTCCAAACGAGTGCCAATGGGTTCAGAAACATGTCTGAAAAGCAGCAGCAAATGATGTTCTTTGACTTTCCTGGGCAAAAAGTCCTGCTTTGGGTCTGAATTTGAGGGTCCTCCAGGCCTCCTCCACAAGCCGGAAGAACTTTCTAGATTCCCTCGCTCGTCACGAGCATTTTGAGTACTTGTGGGTCCTAAACGAACTCCAAATGACAAAGTTATGACCGTTTTAGTGAACAACAGTCCTTTATATGGTAGTCCTTGAAAGAACTTCATTTTCTCGTGACGCGTTCTTGCGCGCCGCCACAAAATTTTGTGTCCTCCATGGTGGAGATATTGTTTCCACATATATATTGAGCGATGCCAAGAATGCCCTCCTATTATTGGCTATCACACACGTACGTTACGGCTGGCCGCATGGCAAAAACAAGGTGAATAAGGCTTATAGTCGCTTTATTTTCATGAATTTACAACCAAATGTGATTCCTCGGATCATAGACCATGTGCAGAATGCAATGTTTGTCCTTACCAGGCGGAGTAATGTCCATAATCTCTCGGATTTCTTTCCAAAGGAGTGCCAATGGGTTAAGAAACTTGTCTGAAAAGCAGCGGCAAATGATGTTCTTCAACTTTCAGGGGTAAAAAGTCGTGCTTAGGTGCCGATTTTGAGGGTCCTCCGGGCGTCCTGTGCAAGCCACGTGTATGTTCTTGATTCCCACTCTCGTCGCGAGTATTTTGAGTACTTGTTGTTTCGAAACAGATTCGAAAGGGCAACGTTATGGTCATTTTAGTGAACACTAATCCTTTATATGGCAATCCTTGAAAGAACTTCATTTTCTTGTGTCGCTTTCTGGCGCACCGCCCAAAAATTTTGTGTCCTCAATAGTGGAGATATACTTTCCACAGACATATTGACCGATGCCAGGAATGCCCTCTGATTACTGGCTTTCACACACGTACGTTACGGCAGGCCACACGGAAAAAAACAGGAGAATAAGGCTTATAGTCGCCTTATTTTCATGAATTTACAACCAAATGGGATCCCCCGGATCATAGAGCATGTGTACAAAATGTTTGTCCTTACCAGGCGGACTACTGTTTATATTCACCATAATCTCTCGAACTTCCTTCCAAACGAGTGCCAATGGGTTCAGAAACATGTCTGAAAAGCAGCAGCAAATGATGTTCTTTGACTTTCCTGGGCAAAAAGTCCTACTTTGGGTCTGAATTTGAGGGTCCTCCAGGACTCCTCCACTAGCCGGAAGAACTTTCTAGATTCCCTCGCTCGTCGCGAGCATTTTGAGTACTTGTGGGTCCGAAATGAACTCCAAATGACAACGTTATGACCGTTTTAGTGAACACCAGTCCTTTATATGGTAGTCCTTGAAAGAACTTCATTTTCTCGTGACGCGTTCTCGCGCGCCGCCCCAAAATTTTGTGTCCTCCATGGTGGAGATATTGTTTCCACATATATATTGAACGATGCCAGGAATGCCCTCCTATTATTGGCTATCACACACGTACGTTACGGCAGGCCACACGGCAAAAACAAGGAGAATAAGGCTTATAGTCACTTTATTTTCATGAATTTACAACCAAATGTGATTCCTCGGATCATAGACCATGTGCAGGATGCAATGTTTGTCCTGACCAGGCGGAGTAATGTCCATAATCTCTCGGATTTCCTTCCAAAGGAGTGCCAATGGGTTAAGAAACTTGTCTGAAAAGCAGCCGCAAATGATGTTCTTCAACTTTCAGGGGCAAAAAGTCGTGCTTAGGTGCCGATTTTGAGGGTCCTCCGGGCGTCCTGTGCAACCCACGAGTATGTTCTAGATTCCCACGCTCGTCGCGAGTATTTTGAGTACTTGTTGGTCCGAAACAGACTCGAAAGGGCAACGTTATGGTCATTTTAGTGAACACTAGTCCTTTATATGGCAGTCCTTGAAAGAACTTCATTTTCTTGTGACGCGTTCTGGCGCACCGCCCCAAAATTTTGTGTCCTAAATAGTGGAGATGTACTTTCCACTGACATATTGACCAATGCCAGGAATGCCCTCTTATTATTGGCTGTCACACACGTACGTTAGGGCAGGCCACATGGAAAAAACAAGGAGAATAAGGCTTATAGTCGCCTTATTTTCATGAATTTACAACCAAATGGGATCCCCCGGATCATAGAGCATGTGTACAATGCAACGTTTATTCTTACCAGGCGGACTACTGTTTATATTCACCATAATCTCTCGAACTTCCTTCCAAAGGAGTGCCAATGGGTTCTGAAACATGTCTGAAAAGCAGCAGCAAATGATGTTCTTTGACTTTCCAGGGCAAAAAGTCCTGCTTTGGGTCTAATTTGATGGTCCTCCAGGCCTCCTCCACAAGCCGGAAGAACTTTGTAGATTCCCTCGCTCGTCACGAGCATTTTGAGTACTTGTGGGTCCGAAACGAACTCCAAATGACAAAGTTATGACCGTTTTAGTGAACACTAGTCCTTTATATGGTAGTCCTTGAAAGAACTTCATTTTCTCGTGACGCGTTCTCGCGCGCCGCCCCAAAATTTTGTGTCCTCCATGGTGGAGATATTGTTTCCACATATATATTGAGCGATGCCAGGAATGCCCTCCTATTATTGGCTATCACACACGTACGTTACGGCAGGCCACACGGCAAAAACAAGGAGAATAAGGCTTATAGTCACCTTATTTTCATGAATTTACAACCAAATGTGATTTCTCGGATCATAGACCATGTGCAGAATGCAATGTTTGTCCTCACCAGGCGGAGTAATGTCCATAATCTTTCGGATTTCCTTCCAAAGGAGTGCCACTGGGTTAAGAAACTTGTCTGAAAAGCAGCAAATGATGTTCTTCAACTTTCAGGGGCAAAAAGTCGTGCTTAGGTGCCGATTTTGAGGGTCCTCCCAGGCGTCTGTGCAAGCCACGAGTATGTTCTAGATTCCCACGCTCGTCATGAACTTTTGAGTACTTGTTGGTCCAAACGGACTCGAATGGCAACGTTATGGTCATTTTAGTGAACACTAGTCCTTTATATGGTAGTCCTTGAAAGAACTTCATTTTCTTGTGACGCGTTCTGGCGCACCGCCCCAAAATTTTGTGTCCTTAATAGTGGAGATATAGTGTCCACAGATATATTGACCGATGCCAGGAATGCCCTCTTATTATTGGTTGTCACACCGTGTGCGTTCTGACAGGCCACACGAAAAAACAAGGAGAATAAGGCTTATAGTCGCCTTATTTTCATGAATTTACAACCAAATGGGATTCCCCGGATCATAGAGCATGTGTACAATGCAACGTTTGTCCTTACCAGGAAGACTACTGTTTATATTCACCATAATCTCTCGGACTTCCTTCCAAAGGAGTGCCATTGGGTTCAGAAACATGTCTAAAAAGCAGCAGCAAATGATGTTCTTTGGCTTTCTTGGGCAAAAGGTCTTGCTTTGGGTCTGAATTTGAGGGTCCTCCAGGACTCCTCCGCAAGCCGGAAGAACTTTCTAGATTCCCTCTGACGGTGTCTTGGACTAGGGGGTACTCACCACGTCGTCTCCCGATCAGTTGGATTGGGCCGAGGACCCCCATGGCCGTATACTCATGGGCCAGTCCGGACAATTGCCGCATACAAGGAAGATTCTACAAGACTTTGCGATCAAGACAAGGACTCCTCCCCACCGGCGTTTTCGGCTAGGACTCTTGTTATCCTAGGCCTCTGGTGCATTATATAAACCGAGGCCAGGCTAGTCGATAGACATATACAACAAACAATCATACCATAGGCTAGCTTCTAGGGTTTAGCCTCCTTGATCTCGTGGTAGATCTACTCTTGTACTACCCATATCATCAATATTAATCAAGCAGGAGTAGGGTATTACCTCCATCGAGAGGGCCCGAACCTGGGTAAAAACATCGTGTCCCTTGTCTCCTGTTACCATCCGCCTAGACGCATAGTTCGGGACCCCCTACCCGAGATCCGCCGGTTTTGACACCGACATTGGTGCTTTCCTTGAGAGTTCCGCCGTGTGTTCGGCCAAAGGTCGATGGCTCGCCTGCAGATCAACTGCGACTTCGGCATCTTCGTCACCAGCTCGACTAGTCACCTTGGTTCGACCAAGGACTGCGCCCTACCTCCGATCGTCATGTTCGGATGAGGGCCTTCATCAACATCAACTCCGATCTCTATCAAGATCATGGAGGAATCATCCAGGTAGCCCGAGGGCTCAACGTCAACATTGCCCTCGGGCGACCGTACTGTTTTTCTGGACAACGGACTTGTGTCCGCCGCCACCGCCTTCTCAAGTGTCGTTTAAATGATTGCTTCGGTGGAGTTGTGCGAAATTGAGTCTACAACAACCCTGGAAAATTTCGTCGAGTTCCGATGGAGGAATCTCTGGCAATCTCCGATATACCGGAGCCGCATTGAATCTGGACGAGAATCCGGACAAGTTTAGGGCGTGGTGTCCAGCTTCTAGCTCGGACTTCCTTTTAAAGATCCAACCGTTGATCGGCTGCGGAATTCCTATATCTACCACCCCTCAATATTTCAGCTCGATCCGACCGTCCCAAACTCCGGAACCTTCCGATTAGTGCATCACTTTTCGGATCTGTTTTCAGCGAAACGAATCCGACCCGAGTTCGCTTTTTTATGAGCGGATTCGACATCCTTTTGAAGGAAGTTTTGTACGGGTATTGTGTTTTGTTCCCGAACACATCCCACTAACTTCAAGATCTTTTGAACATGATCTTCAACATCATGCTGGTGTCAAACCAGTCCGGCAATATTGCTCCACGGCTGCCGACCTGCGCTCGACACGTCGTCACTTTGTTGAGCCGAGCTCAACTTCTTCGGATCATCATCTCGGCAAGCCGAACAAGAGTCCGGCATCGCGAAGGATAAATCATCACCAACATCGCCGCCCCACGGATTATACGGAGCGGGCATACCGGCATCGCCGTACGGTCGCTTCATCAAGCCGGCATCGACCACGTCACGACCTGCATCGGCAGGGCCGCACTATTGCTCCTTCAAGCTGGTGTCCATCACGCCGACCTACTTCGACATCTCGGCTGGACCAGGGGCTTTGCCATCTCTTCATCAACCTACTCTGGACACTATGATGACCAGGCAATGGGTGCGCAGATCGAGTCCCAATTTTGGGAATCGTCTTCCTTCGGATTGCTACAACAAATAAACCAGGTGCTATTAATCCTAGTATTTTTTTTGCTTGTTTGGGTTAAGTTTTCCCAAGGAATTATTACTCTGGTTTGTCCATCATATGTACACAGGTCTATCAAATGGTGGCCGCATTATCGACGGTCGCATGATGGTTCGGTCAGTTTCCGTACATAGTCCTGCGAACGCCGCATCCGGAACTCGGACCGACCTGTGAATCCAGGCTTTGCCACGCCTTTATTGCATTACGCCGACAACCTGCATCGACATTGACTTTGGTGCCATGCCATATTTCTTTTTTTACTCACTTTGCATAAATTATTTATTATGCAACAATCTTTTTTAATTATCATTATTACTATTATCTCTGGTTTGCACCATTTTTTGTGCACAAGAAAATGATCCGGGGACTTTGGCGTCACTCTGCCGGTCTGCATTGACCGTGCTATGTCACCACTTCGGCGTGTCGAGCCCTCTGCTCCGCCACCTCGGGACTGGCTTGGGGGATGGAACCTTGTCCCGTATCAAGCTCGGACCGCGTCATCAATACCGAACACATTAACCAGCTAAGTCGCTTTCATGCTCAAAGCTTTAATTTCTAACTTGTGTTCGGTTCGACCAAGCATTATACTTTTTTGGAAAAATGTTGCTTGTAAAAAATTTTCCTTGTCCAAACTTTGTTTGTGACGCATAAATTCAAATACCCAATTCATTTGGGGGCTTCCTTCATGAAGCTTTTTCTCTTGCATATGATTATACTTGTACGGCTTCATTCCTTGTTCGTGTATTACGCCACAATATGCACCATATTGACATAAGCGATTTGCAAGCTGGGTTGCTCGGCTCTGTGTTTACCCCTCGTTCCCCGATTGTTCGCTAGGGAGTAAAGGAGCACCTCTGCGATTGTCACGATCGGGTCACCCCAGCCGGACCTCAGACTGGGTGAAGCCGAAAGCTAGCGCTCTTACCGTTTTCAATAATGGTCGGCACACAACGGATCTCATGAGTACAAAAAATCTATTGCACAAGTCTCATATTAACAATGAGCACCGAAGAAAGGTATCGGTGGGGGGTACTATTTTCTTCGAAGATGCTTCTTACACTTTATCAGTAATATATCATAAGTTCCCTGAGCGCGCTTTGTCTGTCACAGCCTTATGACCTGATTGCCTGGTTATTGGAAACATCGTCGATATTCTCGACAGATGGAGTACATAACACTTTTCGGTCCTTGATCGAAGATGGAGAAGCCGACGGTCGGTTAAGACGCGTTTAAAGTTCGGTTGAACATAGATATGATATAAGTACTTCGGTACATAGAATCATTCTTTTACCCAAGTCACTTGGGGGCTCTTATGTTTATTTGAGCCGTTTTATAGTAAGTGTTTTTCTTCTTAGTCCTTGCAGAGTTTTTATTATTTATCACTCCTTTTCTCGACACGAGTGTGCGGTCACTATCCGGGGAGCCTAATTTCTCTCTCAAAACCGCTAGAGTTTAGTTTTCTAAACTGGCCTAATGAGAAGTACTCCGCCTTGGGATGGGAGACTGAAGCCGTGGGCTGACCCGCTTGAAGTCTTGAGATAGGATGTGTCATGTTAAAGCACGGCGAAGCACTTTTTTCTAAAGTCCAATTTTGGATTGGCACCAACACTTGATCTTGTTCGACGTCATGTTTTTACGGACGTTTTTGGTTTTCAAGCTTTTGGCACTTTTTAACTATTTGTGTGTTTTCAGCACAAGTCTCGCATTGCAACGCCGACACCTTTAGAGATTCGCAAAAACATTCTCGGATATTGCTATATATGCATCAGTTTGGAATTGTGTCTTGGTCAATAGTTGGGTTGCCCGGCTCCTCGCTTGCCTCCTACGTTCCGCTTTGTTCGCTAGGTGTGCAAAGGAGAACCATCGCGATTGTGCTTCTAGCTCGCATGGTCAAGCACCTCGATGGAGAAAGCCAAAACCGATCGTCACAATAGGTGTAAACTGGTCAGTGATCCGATGACTATATTAAATGGCGGGCCATTCATAACATTGGCCGAAGTGTTTCCGGCTTGACCTCGAATGTCGCCGAACACTACCGGGGGTTAGTAACTGACCTCCCAAACTAAATCCTCAATATTTTGCTCTTACATTGGAGCTGATGTTTCATGATCATGCTTAGCATGACAACCCAAAGAAAGGAACCAATAGCGGGACTATTTTCTTTGGAAGACATTTCTTCTATTAAACAGTAATATAACATATCTCTCTGTGTACCTTTGTTTATAAAACCGTATGGCCAGATTGCCTTGTTTGTCATAAATCTTTGCCCTCATAAAGGCTTTATAAAGTAGGACAAACACTCCTCGACTCTAGCCGAGGAGGTTAAGCCGATGGTCGGTCAACAAAGTTTTGTACAATGCGGATCCGAGCATTAATGACATAAAGTACTTGGATACATTGAGTCATTACACATAATTTGTGATTTTACTATGGATATCGATCCTTAATTCAGCCACCCGTGCCCGCATTAAGGCTCTAGGGCTACTGGGCTTCAGGCTTATTATTTACAAATATTAAAGGGGCACATCAATCCCCTGATCTGGTGTTGCCACCCGACCAGTGTCTCGGGGGCTACTGCATTGCCTGATCTATGCAGAAAATATTAAGTGCAATACAGTTTCCGAGATTTTGATCCTTGGGTTGGTCGGCCGCACCCAACCCGAGTCTCGAGGACTGAGCACGCCGCTTTTTGTGTCCCGAAGTATTCTGCCGAGCTAGGACTTGATCCTCAGGCCGATTTTGCAAATCAACCTGAGTCTTAGCGGCTACTGGGATCAGCGGTCTTATGTATCCTTCAGGTGCATCTCGGGTTTTAGACCGACACACACCTTGTGGGCTACTTGTTATGTATCTCGGCAGAGAATAAATTGCACCAATCAAAAATATTGACAAAAATCGACCCACATTCGGGGTGGTGCACCACCTCGGAAGCAGTCCGGCATAAAGCTCGGACGCTAGTGGCTGGCTCCATAGAGGGCATTTCCGGCATTAAGTTCGGCTAAACTCCTTCAAACTTCTTTGAACCAAGGTGATTTACGACACCTCGGATATAGTCCGGCGTTGGAGCTCGGATACAGTCCAGCGTTGGAGCTCGGATATAGTCCGGCGTTGGAGCTCGGATACAGTCCCGCGTTGGAGCTCGGATACATAGTCCGGTGTTAGAGCTGGGAAGCAGTCCGGCATCGGTGCTCGGCTGCAAAAGATACCTCGAATGCAGTCCGGCGTTAGAGCTCGGACGCAAGAGGACGCTGCCGCCCGGGAACAACTTCAAACCCGAGGTGTGGCATAAAAATAACATGGCATTGATAAAGGCGGAAACTTAAAGGGCTCCTCGATACCCGATGTAAACTCGTCGAATGCATTTCGCGATCCTCAAGATCGAAGATGAGAAGATTTGTTGAACCAGTTTTCAAGACCGATGACTGAAGATGAAGAACGGTTCGGAAGAATCGAGGATCGTCCCTAAACTTGAAGACCGGTTCAGGGGCTCTCGACGGTGTCTGGACTAGGGGTACTCACCACGTCGTCTCCCGATCGCTTGGATTGGGCGTGGACCCCATGGTCAGATACTCATGGGCCAGTCCGGACGGTTGCCGCAAACAAGGAAAATTCTACAAGACTTGGCGATCAAGACAAGGACTCCTCCCCACCGGCGTATTCGGCTAGGACTCTTGTTATCCTAGGCCTCTGGTGCATTATATAAACCGAGGCCAGGCTAGTCGATAGACATATACAACAAACAATCATACCATAGGCTAGCTTCTAGGGTTTAGCCTCCTTGATCTCGTGGTAGATCTACTCTTGTACTACCCATATAATCAATATTAATCAAGCAGGAGTAGGGTATTACCTCCATCGAAAGGGCCCGAACCTGGGTAAAAACATCGTGTCCCTTGTCTCCTGTTACCATCCGCCTAGACGCACAGTACGGGACCCCCTACCCGAGATCCGCCGGTTTTGACACCGACACCCTCGCTCGTCGCGAGCATTTTGAGTACTTGTGGGTCCGAAACGAACTCCAAATGACAAAGTTATGACCGTTTTAGTGAACACCAGTCCTTGAAAGAACATCATTTTCTCGTGACGCGTTCTCGCGCGCCGCCCCAAAATTTGGTGTCCTCCATGGTGGAGATATTGTTTCCACATATATATTGAGCGATGCCAGGAATGCCCTCCTATTATTGGCTATCACACACGTACGTTACGGCATGCCACACGGCAAAAACATGGAGAATAAGGCTTATAGTCACCTTATTTTCTTGAATTTACAACCAAATGTGATTCCTCGGATAGACCATGTGCAGAATGCAACGTTTGTCCTTACCAGGCGGAGTAATGTCCATAATCTCTCGGATTTCCGTCCAAAGGAGTGCCAATGGGTTAAGAAACTTGTGTTCAAAGCAGCGGCAAATGATGTTCTTCAACTTTCAGGGGCAAAAAGTCGTGCTAAGGTGCCAATTTTGAGGGTCCTTTGGCCGTCTTGTGCAAGCCACGAGTATGTTCTAGATTCCCACGCTCGTCGCGAGCATTTTGAGTACTTGTTGGTCCGAAACGGACTCAAAACGGCAACGTTATGGTCATATTAGTGAAAACTAGTCCTTTATATGGCAATCCTTGAAAGAACTTCATTTTCTTGTGAAGCGTTCTGGCGCACCGCCCCAAAATTTTGTGTCCTCAATAGTGGAGATATAGTTCCACAGACATATTGAAAGATGCCAGGAATGCCCTCTTATTATTTTCTGTCACACACGTACGTTACGGCAGGCCACACGGAAAGAACAAGGAGAATAAGGCTTATAGTCGCCTTTTTCATGAATTTACAACCAAATGGGATTCCCCGGATCATAGAGCATGTGTACAATGCAACGTTTGTCCTTACCAGACGGACTACTGTTTATATTCACCATAATCTCTCGGACTTCCTTCCAAAGGTGTGCCAATGGGTTCAGAAACATGTCTGAAAAGCAGCAGCAAACGATGTTCTTTGACTTTCCTGGGCAAAAAGTCCTGCTTTGGGTCTGAATTTGAGGGTCCTCCAGGCCTCCTCCGCAAGCTGGAAGAACTTTCTAGATTCCCTCGCTTGTCGCGAGCATTTTTATTACTTGTGGGTCCGAAACGAACTCCAAATGACAAAGTTATGACCGTTTTAGTGAACACTAGTCCTTTATATGGTAGTCCTTGAAAGAACATAATTTTCTCGTGACGCGTTCTCGCGCGCCGCCCCAAAAGTTTGTGTCCTCCATGGTGGAGATATTGTTTCCACATATGTATTGAGCGATGCCAGGAATGCCCTCCTATTATTGGCTATCACACACGTACGTTACGGCATGCCACACGGCAAAAACAAGGAGAATAAGGCTTATAGTCGCCTTATTTTCATGAATTTACAACCAAATGTGATTCCTCGGATCATAGACCATGTGCAGAACGCAATGTTTGTCCTTACCAGGGGGAGTAATGTCCATAATCTCTCGGATTTCCATCCAAAGGAGTGCCAATGGGTTAAGAAACTTGTCCAGAAAGCAGCAGCAAATGATGTTCTTCAACTTTCAGGGGCAAAAAGTCGTGCTTAGGTGCCGATTTTGAGGGTCCTCCGGGCGTCCTGTGCAAGCCACGAGTATGTTCTAGATTCCCACGCTCGTCGCGAGCATTTTGAGTACTTGTTGGTCCGAAACAGACTCGAAATGGCAATGTTATGGTCATTTTAGAGAACACTAGTCCTTCATATGGCAGTCCTTGAAAGAACTTCATTTTCTTGTGACGCGTTCTGGCGCACCGCCCCAAAATTTTATGTCCTCAATAGTGGAGATATAGTTTCCACAGACATATTGACCGATGCCAGGAATGCCCTCTTATTATTGGCTATCACACACGTACGTTACGGCATGCCACACGGAAAAAACAAGGAGAATAAGGATTATAGTCTCCTTATTTTCATGAATTTACAACCAAATGGGATTCCCTGGATCATAGAGCATGTGTACAATGCAACGTTTGTCCTTACCGGGCAGACTACTGTTTATATTCACCATAATCTCTCGGACTTCCTTCCAAAGGAGTGCCAATGGGTTCAGAAACATGTCTGAAAAGCAGCATTAAATGATGTTCTTTGACTTTCCTGGGCACAAAGTCCTGCTTTGGGTCTGAATTTGAGGGTCCTCCAGGCCTCCTCCGCAAGCCGGAAGAACTTTCTAGATTCCCTCGCTCGTCGCGAGCATTTTGAGTACTTGTGGGTCCGAAACGAACTCCAAACGACAAAGTATGACCGTTTTAGTGAACACCAGTCCTTTATATGGTAGTCCTTGAAAGAACTTCATTTTCTCGTGACGCGTTCACACGAGTCGCCCCAAAATTTTGTGTCCTCCATGGTGGAGATATTGTTTCCACATATATATTGAGCAATGCCAGGAATGCCCTCTATTATTGGCTATCACACACGTACGTTACGGCACGCCACACGGCAAAAACAAGGAGAATAAGGCTTATAGTCTCCTTATTTTCATGAATTTACAACCGAATGTGATTCCTCGGATCATATACCATGTGCAGAATGCAACGTTTGTCCTTACCAGGCGGAGTAATGTCCATAATCTGTCGGATTTCCTTCCAAAGGAGTGCCAATGGGTTAAGAAACTTGTCTGAAAAGCAGCGGCAAATGATGTTCTTCGACTTTCAGGGGCAAAAAGTCATGGTTAGGTGCCGATTTTGAGGGTCCTCCGGGCGTGCTATGCAAGCCACGGGTATGTTCTAGATTCTCACGCTCATCGCGAGCATTTTAAGTACTTGTTGTTTCGAAACGGACTCGAAATGGCAAAGTTACGGTCATTTTAGTGAACACTAGTCCTTTATATGGCAGTCCTTGAAAGAACTTCATTTTCTTGTGACGCGTTCTGGCGCACCGCCCCAAAATTTTGTGTCCTCAATAGTGGAGATATAGTTTCCACAGACATATTGACCGATGCCAGGAATGCCCTCTTATTATTGGCTGTCACACACGTACGTTACGGCAGGCCACACGGAAAAAGACAAGGAGAATAAGGCTTATAGTCGCCTTATTTTCATGAATTTACAACCAAATGGGATTCCCCGCATCATAGAGCTTGTGTACAATGCAACGTTTGTCCTTAATAGGCGGACTATTGTTTATATTCACCATAATCTCTCGGACTTCCTTCCAAAGGAGTGCCAATGGGTTTAGAAACATGTCTGAAAAGCAGCAGCAAATGATGTTCTTTGACTTTCCTGGGCAAAAAGTCCTGCTATGGGTCTGAATTTGAGGGTTCGTCAGGCCTGCTCCACAAGCCGGAAGAACTTTCTAGATTCCCTAGCTCGTTGCAAGCATTTTGAGTACTTGTCGGTCCGAAACGAACTCCAAATGACAAAGTTATGACTCTTTTAGTGAACACCAGTCCTTTATATGGTAGTCCTTGAAAGAACTTCATTTTCTTGTGACGCGTTCTCGCGCACAGCCCCAAATTTTTGTGTCCTCCATGGTGGAGATATTGTTTCCACATATATATTGAGCGATGCCAGGAATGCCCTCCTATTATTGGCTATCACACACGTACTTTACGGCATGCCACACGGCAAAAACAAGGAGAATAAGGCTTATAGTCGTCTTAATTTCATGAATTTACAACCAAATGTGATTCCTCGGATCATAGACCATGTGCAGAATGCAACATTTGTCCTTACCAGGCTGAGTAATGTCCATAATCTCTCGGATTTCCTTCCAAAGGAGTGCCAATGGGTTAAGAAACTTGTTTGAAAAGCAGCGGCAAATGATGTTCTTCGACTTTCAGGGGAAAAAAGTCATGCTTAGGTGCCGATTTTGAGGGTCCTTCGGGCGTGCTGTGCAAGCCAAGGGTATGTTCTAGTTTCCCACACTCGTCGCGGGCATTTTGAGTACTTGTTTGTCCCAAACGGACTCGAAATGGCAACGCTATGGTCATTTTAATTTACACTAGTCCTTTATATGGCAATCCTTGAAAGAACTTCATTTTCTTGTGACGCGTTCTGGCGCGCCGCCCCAAAATTTTGTGTCCTCAATAGTGGAGATATAGTTTCAACAGATATATTGACCGATGCCAGGAATGCCCTCTTATTATTGGCTGTCTCACACGTACGTTACGGCATGCCACACGGAAAAAACAAGGAGAATAAGGATTATAGTCTCCTTATTTTCATGAATTTACAACCAAATGGGATTCCCCGGATCATAGAATGTGTACAATGCAACGTTTGTCCTTACCGAGCAGACTACTGTTTATATTCACCATAATCTCTCGGACTTCCTTCCAAAGGAGTGCCAATGGGTTCAGAAACATGTCTGAAAAGCAGCAGCAAATGATGTTCTTTAACTTTCCTGGGCACAAAGTCCTGCTTTGGGTCTTTATTTGAGGGTCCTCCAGGCCTCCTCCGCAAGCCGGAAGAAATTTCTAGATTCCCTCGCTCGTCGCGAGCATTTTGAGTACTTGTGGGTCCGAAACGAACTCCAAACGACAAAGTATGACCGTTTTAGTGAACACCAGTCCTTTATATGGTAGTCCTTGAAAGAACTTCATTTTCTCGTGATGCGTTCTCACGCGTCGCCCCAAAATTTTGTGTCCTCCATGGTGGAGATATTTTTTCCACATATATATTGAGCGATGCCAGGAATACCCTCTATTATTGGCTATCACACACGTACGTTACGGCACGCCACACGGCAAAAACAAGGAGAATAAGGCTTATAGTCTCCTTATTTTCATGAATTTACAACCAAATGTGATTCCTCGGATCATAGACCATGTGCAGAATGCAACGTTTGTCCTTACCAGGCGGAGTAATGTCCATAATCTCTCGGATTTCCTTCCAAAGGAGTGCCAATGGGTTAAGAAACTTGTCTGAAAAGCAGCGGCAAATGATGTTCTTCAACTTTCAGGGGCAAAAAGTCATGGTTAGGTGCCGATTTTGAGGGTCATCCGGCCGTGCTGTGCAAGCCACGGGTATGTTCTAGATTCTCACGCTCATCGCGAGCATTTGTAGTACTTGTTGTTTCGAAACGGACTCGAAATGGCAAAGTTATGGTCATTTTAGTGAACACTAGTCCTTTATATGGCAGTCCTTGAAAGAACTTCATTTTCTTGTGACGCGTTCTGGCGCACCGCCCCAAAATTTTGTTTCCTCAATAGTGGAGATATAGTTTCCACAGATATATTGACCGATGCCAGGAATGCCCTCTTATTATTGGCTGTCACACACGTACGTTACGGCAGGCCACACGGAAAAAACAAGGAGAATAAGGCTTATAGTCGCCTTATTTTCATGAATTTACAACCAAATGGGATTCCCCGCATCATAGAGCTTGTGTACAATGCAACGTTTGTCCTTAATAGGTGGACTATTGTTTATATTCACCATAATCTCTCGGACTTCGTTCCAAAGGAGTGCCTATGGGTTTAGAAACATGTCTGCAAAGGAGCAGCAAATGATGTTCTTTGACTTTCCTGGGCAAAAAGTCCTGCTTTGGGTCTGAATTTGAGGGTCCGTCAGGCCTCCTCCACAAGCCGGAAGAACTTTCTAGATTCCCTCGCTCGTCGCAAGCATTTTGAGTACTTGTGGGTCCGAAACGAACTCCAAATGACAAAGTTATGACTGTTTTAGTGAACACCAGTCCTTTATATGGTAGTCCTTGAAAGAACTTCATTTTCTCGTGACGCGTTCTCGCGCGCCGCCCCAAAATTTTGTGTCCTCCATGGTGGAGATATTGTTTCCACATATATATTGAGCGATGCCAGGAATGCCCTCCTATTATTGGCTATCACACACGTACTTTACGGCATGCCACACGGCAAAAACAAGGAGAATAAGGCTTATAGTCGCCTTATTTTCATGAATTTACAACCAAATGTGATTCCTCGGATCATAGACCATGTGCAGAATGCAACGTTTGTCCTTACCAGGCTGAGTAATGTCCATAATCTCTCGGATTTCCTGCCAAAGGAGTGCCAATGGGTTAAGAAACTTGTCTGAAAAGCAGCGGCAAATGATGTTCTTCGACTTTCAGGGGAAAAAAGTCATGCTTAGGTGCCGATTTTGAGGTTCCTCCGGGCGTGCTGTGCAAGCCAAGGGTATGTTCTAGTTTCCCACGCTCGTCGCGAGCATTTTGAGTACTTGTTGGTCCGAAACGGACTCGAAATGGCAACTCTATGGTCATTTTAGTGAACACTAGTCCTTTATATGGCAGTCCTTGAAAGAACTTCATTTTCTTGTGACGCGTTCTGGCGCGCCGCCCCAAAATTTTGTGTCCTCAATAGTGGAGATATAGTTTCAACAGATATATTGATCGATGCCAGGAATGCCCTCTTATTATTGGCTGTCACACACGTATGTTACGGCATGCCACACGGAAAAAACAAGGAGAATAAGGATTATAGTCTCCTTATTTTCATGAATTTACAACCAAATGGTATTCCCCGGATCATAGAGCATGTGTACAATGCAACGTTTGTCCTTACCGGGCAGACTACTGTTTATATTCACCATAATCTCTCGGACTTCCTTCCAAAGGAGTGCCAATGGGTTCAGAAACATGTCTGAAAAGCAGCAGCAAATGATGTTCTTTGACTTTCCTGGGCACAAAGTCCTGCTTTGGGTCTTAATTTGAGGGTCCTCGAGGCCTCCTCCGCAAGCCGGAAGAAATTTCTAGATTCCCTCGCTCGTCGCGAGCATTTTGAGTACTTGTGGGTCCGAAACGAACTCCAAACGACAAAGTATGACCATTTTAGTGAACACCAGTCCTTTATATGGTAGTCCTTGAAAGAACTTCATTTTCTCGTGACGCGTTCTCACGCGTCGCCCCAAAAATTTGTGTCCTCCATGGTGGAGATATTGTATCCACATATATATTGAGCGATGCCAGGAATGCCCTCTATTATTGGCTATCACACACGTACGTTACGGCACGCCACACGGCAAAAACAAGGAGAATAAGGCTTATAGTCTCCTTATTTTCATGAATTTACAACCAAATGTGATTCCTCGGACCATATACCTTGTGCAGAATGGAACGTTTGTCCTTACCACGCGTAGTAATGTCCATAATCTCTCGGATTTCCTTCCAAAGGAGTGCCAATGGGTTAAGAAACTTGTCTGAAAAGCAGCGGCAAATGATGTTCTTCGACTTTCAGGGGCAAAAAGTCATGGTTAGGTGCCGATTTTGAGGGTCCTCCGGGCGTGCTGTGCAAGCCATGGGTATGTTCTAGATTCCCACGCTCGTCGCGAGCATTTTTAGTACTTGTTGTTTCGAAATGGACTCGAAATGGCAAAGTTATGGTCATTTTAGTGAACACTAGTCCTTTTTATGGCAGTCCTTGAAAGAACTTTATTTTCTTGTGACGCGTTCTGGCGCACTGCCACAAAATTTTGTTTCCTCAAAAGTGGAGATATAGTTTCCACAGACATATTGACCGATGCCAGGAATGCCCTCTTATTATTGGCTGTCACACACGTACGTTACGGCATGCCACACGGAAAAAACAAGGAGAATAAGGATTATAGTCTCCTTATTTTCATTAATTTACAACCAAATGGGATTCCCCGGATCATAGAGCATGTGTACAATGCAACGTTTGTCCTTACCGGGCAGGCTACTATTTATATTCACCATAAACTCTCGGACTTCCTTCCAAAGGAGTGCCAATGGGTTCAGAAACATGTCTGAAAAGCAGCAGCAAATGATGTTCTTTGACTTTCCTGGGCAAAAAGTCCTACTTTGGGTCTGAGTTTGAGGGTCCTCCAGGCCTCCTCCGCAAGCCGGAAGAACTTTCTAGATTCCCTCGCTCGTCGCGAGCATTTTGAGTACTTGTGGGTCCGAAACGAACTCCAAATGACAAAGTATGACCGTTTTAGTGAACACCAGTCCTTTATATGGTAGTCCTTGAAAGAACTTCATTTTCTCGTGACGCGTTCTCGCGCCCCCCCCCCAAATTTTTTGTCCTCCATGGTGAACATATTGTTTCCACATATATATTGAGCGATGCCAGGAATGCCCTCCTATTATTGGCAATCACACACGTACGTTACGGCATGCCACACGACAAAAACAAGGAGAATAAGGCTTATAGTCGCCATATTTTCATGAATTTACAACCAAATGTGGTTCCTCGGATCATAGACCATGTGCAGAATGCAACGTTTGTCCAAGGCGGAGTAATGTCCATAATCTCTCGGATTTCCTTCCAAAGGAGTGCCAATGGGTTAAGAAACTTGTCTGAAAAGCAGCGGCAAATGATGTTCTTCAACTTTCAGGGGCAAAAAGTCATGCTTAGGTGCCGATTTTGAGGGTCCTCCGGGTGTCCTGTGCAAGCCACGAGTATGTTCTAGATTCCCACGCTCGTCGCGAGCATTTTGAGTACTTGTTGGTCTGAAACGGACTCAAAATGGCAACGTTATGGTCATTTTAGTGAACACTAGTCCTTTATATGGCAGTCCTTGAAAGAACTTCATTTTCATGTGACGCGTTCTGGCGCACTGCCCCAAAATTTTTCGTCCTCAATAGTGGAGATATAGTTTCCACAGATATATTGACCGATGCCAGGAATGCCCTCTTATTATTGGATGTCACACACGTACATTACGGCAGGCCACTCGGAAAAAACAAGCAGAATAAGGCTCATAGTCGCCTTATTTTCATGAATTTACAACCAAATGGGATTCCACGGATCATAGAGCATGTGTACAATGCAACGTTTGTCCTTACCAGGCGGACTACTGTTTATATTCACCATAATCTCTCGGACTTCCTTCCAAAGGAGTACCAATGGGTTCAGAAACTTGTCTGAAAAGCAACGGCAAATGATGTTCTTTGACCTTCAGGGGCAAAAAGTCCTGCTTTGGCGGTGAATTTGAGGGTCCTCCAGGCCTCCTGTGCAAGCCGGAAGTATTTTCAAGATTCCCACGCTCGTTGCGAGCATTCTGAGTACTTGTGGGTCCGAAACGGACTCCAAATGACATAGTTATGACCGTTTTAGTGAACACCAGTCCTTTATATGGCAGTCCTTGAAAGAACTTCATTTTCTCATGACGCATTCTCTCGCGCCGCCCCAAAATATTGTGTCCTCCATGGTGGTGATATTGTTTCCACATATGTATTGAGCAATGCCAGGAATGCCCTCCTATTATTGGCTATCACACCGTACGTTACGGCATACCACACGGAAAAAACACGGAGAATAAGGCTTATAGTCGCCTTATTTTCTTGAATTTACAACCAAATGGCATTCCTCGGATCATAGACCATGTGTAGAATGCAAATTTTGTCCTTACCAGGCGGCGTAATGTCCATAATCTCTCGGGTTTCCTTCCAAAGTAGTGCCAATGGGTTCAGAAATTTGTCGGAAAAGCAGCGGCAAATGATGTTCTTTGACTTTCTGGGGAAAAAATGCATGCTTAGGGGCCGAATTTGAGGGTCCTCCGGGCCTCCTTCGTAAGACAGAAGTATTTTCTTGATTCCCACACTCGTCGCAGGCATTTTGAATACTTATTGGTCCGAAATGGACTCAGAATGACAAAGTTATGACCGTTTTACTGAACACTTGGCCTTTATATGGCAGTCCTTGAATGAGCTTCATTTTCTCGTGACGTGTTCTGGCGCGCCGCCCAAAACTTTTGTGTCCTCCATAGTAGAGATATTGTTTCCACATATATATTGGCCGATGCCAGGAAAGCGCTCCTATTATTGGCAGTCACACACGTACGTTACGACATGCCACACGGCAAAAACAAGGAGAATAAGGCTTATAGTCGCCTTATTTTCCAGAATTTACAACCAAATGGGATCCCCCGGATCATAGAGCATCTGCAGAATGCAACGTTTGTCCTTACCAGGCGGACTAATGTAGATTGAGGGAGTTCCGGACTAGGGGGTGTCCGGATAGCCGAACTATCATCATCGGCCGGACTCCAAGACTGTGAAGATAGAAGATTGAAGACTTCGTCCCGTGTCCGGATGGGACTTTCCTTGGCGTGGAAGGCAAGCTTGGCGATGCGGATATGTAGATCTCCTACCATTGTAACTGACTCTGTTAACCCTTACCCTATTCGGTGTCTATATAAACCGGAGGGTTTTAGTCCGTAGGACGAACAACAATCATACCATAGGCTAGCTTCTAGGGTTTAGCCTCTTTGATCTCGTGGTAGATCTACTCTTGTAACACACATCACCAATATTAATCTAGAAGGACGTAGGGTTTTACCTCCATTAAGAGGGCCCGGACCTGGGTAAAACATCGTGTCCTTTCTCCTATTACCATCCGCCTAGACGCACAGTTCGGGACCCCCTACCCGAGATCCACCGGTTTTGACACCGACATTGGTGCTTTCATTGAGAGTTCCTCTGTGTCGTCGCCGTCAGGTAGGATGCCTCATCTCGTCTTTAGAGACGATACTATCACCAAAGGAGCCTTGGCCGCCGGCCAGACTCTTCGGCTAGGTGGTTTTCTTATGACAGCCAGTCCGGCCACCGCGCCGACGATGACCTCTCGAGTCATCGAAACCAATCTCGAGTTAGTTGAACTTGCGAACAGTTAGATCCCATCGAGCTCTCCTCCATAAACGAGCTCTTGGATCGCATCGCTGCCACAGGAGTCGCCACAGACTACGACGGATCGGGCCTAAAACCGATCTAAGAGAGATCAACTCTCCCGTGCTACCCATCATGTTGCTGTGATAGAGCAGCAATGCGGCGATTCTTCTTGTATCTTAAAGACTAGTTGCGTCCGATTCCCGATCCCTCCATGCGGATTCCCGCAGAGGATGGACATCGACCAAGCCCGAACTTAAAGTCGGCGGCGGGTTGGACTCATTGGATAACACTCAAAATCCAAACTTCCAAGTTCGAAACTTCTCGCCCTTGAGTCCTGAATTGGACAGGGTTCGGATCTAGTCCCACCCGCCCACCCAAACATTAGCGATCTCTCTCGAATTCGCAAGAGCCCACCAAACAAGACATCATTCTTGGGCGATTCCTCCCGGTTAAGAACAGGATAAAGGACTGCCGAGAGGAGGACGCAATCCCAATTTTCTGCAATAATTGCACGGACAAGGAATCCTAAACGCCATAAGTCGTCGCGAAATTACACGCTTTATCGACTTGGCGACCATAGTACAAAAGTATCTTATGCGATGGAGAGCGCTGAAAAGCGAAAGTCAATTTTGGGATAATCCGCCCCGAATACATCCCTAGTCCGGAACAAAAGGGTGCATCATTATCAAGCACCCGGGTTGAATACCAAACAACCAAAACCCCTAAAGGGCACGGAACCGTACTGGAGGGTTGGCTCAACGGACCCTGCAAAATCCACAACACGGAGGGCGCCACTCCAACACACAGCCTTGGCGTGTTGGATACTACGACAGGTGGCCAAAAGTGGCGTAGGCTTTTTAGCCCCGGGCAACCAACCCAGCAGTACTAGTACGGTATTAACAGTCTTCGAGACTTTCGCATCAAATAACATGCGGAAACGAACAATCCGCAGCCTCGCCGAAGTCTACCAAGTAGCAACAACAAATCCATGGAGCGACACGGCTATCACCTTCAACGCCAGCGACGAACCTAAATTCCGAACAGCTAGAGCACCAGCCGCATTGGTCCTCAGTCCGATAGTAGACGGTTTTCGTCTTACTAAGGTACTCATGGATGGCGGCAGCGGATTAAACCTCATCTATGAGGAAACCCTTCAAAACATGGAAATTGACTGGAGCCGCATTGAGCGAAGCAGCACAACCTTCAGAGGGATAATCCCTAGTCGAGAAATGCGCTGCGGGAAAAATCACACTAGATGTAGTGTTCGGCTCACCGGACAATTACAAGTCGAGGAGGTCACGCTTCAAGTGGCCCCATTCGCAGCGGATATCACGCTTTGTTAGGCGAGAGGCATGCACAATCTTCAAGCTATACCCCACTACGGGTACATGAAGCTCAAAATGCCCGGACCCAATGGGATAATCACTCTGCCATGATCCAGATTCGCACTCCGCTGAAAATAAGACAGCTGCACGGCCCTAGAGGCATTGTCCAAAGCCCTAGCGGCAGAGGAACTAGCTACGCTAAGCGCTCCACGGTGGATAGGGACGATGTGATACTCGATAAGAGGTCCAAATCCACCTCTTTTAAACCAGCGACGAGATAGTCAAATTTCAATTCCATCCAACGGACCCCACAAAGACGGCCTCCATTGGGGCACAATTAAGTCCCGATGTCGAGGCCAAGACTACGAGAATTCCTTCGAAAATTGGGACATTTTGCCCGGCATCCCTCGACATGCCAGAATCCCACGCAGTCTGGCAGAGCACAGCCTAAATATCCTAAAAGGATTCAAGCCACCAAACAAGCTCTTGGCGATTTTACGAGCCCAAAAGACAGAGCAATGGGAGAAGAACTAGCCAGACTCTCGAAGCGGATTCATCGGAGATATAAAGCATCCGGACTGGCTAGCCAATCTAGTAATGGTACCAAAAAGGACAAATCCTGGCGCCTCTGCGTCGATTTTAAAGACCTTAACAAGGCCTGTCCAAAGGACCCTTTCCCCCTCCCTCGCATCGACCAAATCATCGATGCTACCGCAGGGCACGATTCATTGTGCTTCCTCGACGCATACTCCGGATACCATCAAATCAAGATGGCGGAGAAAGAACAGGCCGCAACGGCATTCATTACTCCATATGGGCCATTGTGCTTCAACACAATGCCCTTCAGACTCAAAAACGCCGGCGCAACATATCAGCGCATGATTCAAACATGCCTGGCTACCCAGATAGGCAAAACAGTAGAGGCACACGTAGACGATGTGGTCGTCAAGACCAAACACGTCGGAACTCTAGTAGAAGACCTGAGGGTGACATTCGACAACCTCCGAGCATATGACATTAAGCTCAATCCGGAAATCTGCGTCTTGGCGTATCAGTAGAAAGCTCTTGGGCTTCATCGTATCCGGTCGAGGAATTGAAGCAAACCCGGCCAAAATCCGAGCTCTGTCACAATTGGATATTCCAAAAGACCTCAAGCAGATACAAAAACTAACCGGATGCGTAGCTGCCTTAAGTCGCTTCATCTCCCGTTTGGGAGAAAAGGCTCTGCCCCTCTACCGCCTCCTCCGGCGCACCGAACATTTTGAATGGACGGATGCTGCCACAGCCGGACTCGAAGAAATAAAGGCCATACTGGCAAGAAATCCGGTTCTGGCCGCGCCCAACCTAGGCGAGCCTATGTTATTATATATCGCAGCAACACATCAAGGTGTTAGCGCGGTACTCGTCGTTGAACGAGAAACAGAAGGGCACAAATTCCCTCTTCAAAAACCAGTGTATTACGTATCCACTGTTCTAACTCCATGCAAATCCCGGTACCCACATTATCAAAAGATAGCGTATGCGGTGTTCATGGCATCCCGGAAGCTGCGTCACTACTTTCAAGAGTGTTCAATAACGGTGGCCTCCGAAGTACCTCTCAACGATATTATAACCAATCGCGACGCAACGGGCAGGATTGCAAAATGGGCTATCGAGCTCTTACCATTTGACATAACCTACAAACCACGGCGAGCTATAAAGTCGCAGGTTCTGGCGGACTTCATCGCCGAATGGACCGAAGCCGAACTCCCTAAAGAGTACGGCGCGTACTCCAACTGGATCATGCATTTCAACGGATCCAAAATGTTGGCTGGCTTGGGGTCAAGGCGTCGTCTGGCGTCCCCAACGAGAGACACAATCAATCGTACTTCAAATAATGTACATGGACTCCAACAACGCGGCGAATCGAGGCCCTCCTACATGGCCTCCGGATGGCAATCTCCATGGGCATTCAACGCCTAGAGGTGCGAGGATTCAAACCTCGCAATATCCCAAGAAATGGAGACTTGACGCCAAAGATCCAAAATGGCAGCTTACATACGCCGCCCTAAAATGTCAGCTCGGTTGAAGGACTAGAATTCCATCATGTAGCCCGGGATAATAACCAGGCAGCGGACGTGTTAGCATGCATCGGCGCAAAATGAGACGCCGTCCCTCCTAACATCTTCCTGGAACAGCTCTTTAAGCCATCCATCTTATGGGAAGAGGAGTCCGGAAATAACAATCCGGAGCCACCAGCATCACCTAACTCAGACCATTACGACACAATCGGCGGCTCACCAGCGAAATAACACCTTCACTCACGAAATAATGGCAGTCATTGCCCCGTGGACAGAACCATTCCTAGCCTACTTAATGCGGCAGGAACTTCCCGAAGACCACAATGAGGCCCGCTGCATAGTTCGGCGATCTAAAGCCTACAAGGTCCATGAGGGAGAGCTTTATAAGAAAAGCACAACCGGAGTCCTTCAAAGGTGTATCTCCGAAGAGGAAGGGCGAAATCTCCTGGCTGAAATTCACGCCGGACTCGGCGGGCACCACGCTGCAGCCCGGGCCCTTGTAGGCAAGGCCTTCCGTACAAGATTTTATTGGCCGACAGCCCGGGCAGATGCTCAAGATTTAGTCCAACGATCGTCGGTTGCCAGCTCTTTGCTAATCGAGCCACATGCCACCCACCGCCTCAAAGCTATACCCATTACCGGCCGCTTGTGGTGCAGGGGCTTGACATGGTCGGACCCCTTAAAGGGGAGCCCACAAGCACAAATACTTATTGGTCATGGTGGACAAATTCACCAAATGGATTGAGGCCAAGCCGGTTAAAACGGCAGAATCCGGACCGGTGATAGACTTCATATCCGGGGTAGTACACCGTTTCGGTGTCCCCCACAGCATCATCACTGACAACGGCACGAACTTCACGGCCGACGAGGTTAAACTCGGTGCAAAAACATGGGCATTAAGCTCGATTACGCTTCAGTCTATCACCCCAAACTAACGGTTAAGTTGAGCGAGCAAATGGTCTAATCATGGCGGCATCAAACCCAGACTAGTGCGGTCCCTCAAGGAATCTAACATGCACTGGGTAGAGGAGCTCAACTCCGTACTCTGGGGGCTGCGAGACCACGCCAAACCGAACTACCGGATTCACACCATTTTTCATGGTATCACGGCGCAGAGGCAGTCCCCGCCTGCGATATAATTCATGACTCACCTCGTAATGCGCATGTACGAAGAAAGAGAAGCCGAGCTAGATCGGCAGGACAGTCTGGGCGCCTTAGAGGAGGAGGGGCGTGGCAAAGGCTCGTTCGCATTTTATCGACAACAGGCTCGAAGATATCAAAGCGAGAAATGCGGGCCAAAACTTACAATGTTGGCGAACTTGTTCTCGCTGCCGGACAAGAAAAGGACAAACTCAAGCCCAAGTGGGAAGGTCCCTTCATCATCGACCAAGTCCTGACCGGCGGAGCGTACCGTCTCACGTAACGCATCGGACAACCGACTCGAGCCGAACCCATGGAGCGCAGCCCATCTCCGAAGATTCTCGCTTAACGCCGACTCGGGTTCGTCTCACTCCCGTCCACTCCTTGTTTTTACCGTCTCTCCTCCTCCTCCTTCTTCCCACTTTTTTTACCTTTTATGGGCTGATTTGCGCTATGTTCGCACACACTTGATGTGCCCAGGACTCATTATACACAGGGGCTTCTTTATGAAGCTTATTCATACGGGCTTCATGCCCAATACATGTGTCATACTTCGCATGTACCTTTTATTCACCATTATATGCATCGATATGACTTAAGTTTTGGCCAAGCTGGGTTGCCTGGCTCCTGTGCTTACCCCTATGTTCCCAATTGTTCGGCTAGGAGGTAAAGGAGCACCTCTGCAATTATTCTTGCCGGGTCGGTCGGATGTGTACCTCGGTGGGGTGAAGCGAAATATAGCGTTCTTAAGAGAATATTGGTCGGTGACTTGAAAGATGATTTATTACTTACTTATTTATCTGCCCCGGATGCTTTTTTCTGCTATTTTTGCAGTCCGGCATTGCACTTTAGGGCATGCCTCCCGAGAAAGGAACCCTTAACGGAACTATTCTCCCGGAAGATGTTTCTTACTAACCATGTAATATAACATAACTAGTTGGGCACTTATCCGATAAAGCAATTATGACCCCGACGCCTTGTCTCCATGCATGCCCGGTTCTTTTATAACCGTAAGGGTATTCGGACACACTCGGTCGTTAGGTCCCGAGGTTGAAGCGAAACGGTCCGCAAAGACAAACAATCTACAATCCGGCTAGAAGGCATTTTACATGTCATTTCCAATTACATCGTCAAACCGACCGATTGTACTCCTCTTCAATCCCATCTAACAGGCTGTCTAATTTACGATCTGTTGGGAATATTTCGCGCCAGTTCTACTTGGCGTACATCAACTCATAGGGATCTCCTTCCCATCGGCCCCTTGAGATCCGACCTCGGCCATGTGGTTTGGGTCAGACTTTGGGTAACGATGTCTTCACCATGGCCCAGCCTCCTGGCGCCTCGACGGCAGCCGATATCTTCCACAAATGGGCGTCGCCGTGCTCCACTGAAACTTCTCAGCAAGCTCACCAAGGCCCTCGGGTAGGGAGACGGATGGCCATAAAGCATGAATAGCGCCACTCATCGCTGCGCGAACACGTTCGAGCAATTGCACTAACTCGGGAAGTTGGTCACCCGTTGACTCGAGCATTTCCTCCATGAGGCGACACATGAGCACACCTAAAGACATATTTCATCAATCGTCTTCCTCGCCAATTCTTCTTTTCAAAGGAATTCGTTCAAGCACTACTATAAATGCCGCGACGAAGCCGCTGATTCTCCTTCACGGAGCTGGACAGCTGGGCCCGAACACCTTTCAGCTCTTCTCCTTCTTTGGGTGTGGGCACTTGGAGCTTGTTTCTCTCCTGCTGCACCTTCATAAGCACCCTCTCGTCGGCCTTTAGCTGATGCAGTAGCTGTTGCTTGTCCGGATCTAGTCCGGCGCCCTCTGCAATATTATTGTCAGATTCACGCCACACTTTGCTAAATAATTATCTTTTAAAAGTACGTCTTACCAGCGGGGTCTCTGTGGCTCCCCCACATGGCGGCATCTTGACTTCAAGTTGGGCCTTGCACTCTTGGAGCTCCTGGGACAGCTGGGTATTCTTCTCCGCAAGACCCTGCATAATAATTGATCCTTAAATCAGTTATTCCAACTATTTTAAGTCTCGGGACTCTTGGCATATATAACTATTAAAATTACTTACCCGTATGTCTTTCACATACTTTGCTCCGTGGCTCGGTTAACCCATCTTGGCGGCACGGAGTTGCGCGTTCCGCTTTAAAGGCATTTAACGCCTCGGGGAGAAACACGCGTCACGAAGAACTGTCCGCAACGCTGTGATTCATGGCGCTCTCCATCTCGGACCGGGTGGCGGACAGCTGTCGGCATCCTCCGTCGGAGGTCCGGTTTATGCCTTGTATTCACCTCCCTCCGGACCATGCGTTGGAGCATGGCGGCGGAGGCTTGATTGGCAACCTCTCCGGACCTTTGTCGGCGAGTGCTCTTCTGGAAAAGTTATGAGCATTAATATACCTTCGGGGATCCTTCCCTTAAAAATAGCGGTGCTCCGTGCCGTTGCGGCGATGTCTCGGTTCGCGCCAAGACTGCTTCTTCCTCCTACCGGGCGGACTGATCCTTGTTGGTCGGCCGCCGCGGTTCGGCTTCCGTCTTAAAGGCACATCCTGCGATACACCATCAGCATGGGATGGTCGAATTGGCGGGATCGACGATGGTGTCAAGACCTCGGTCGTAGTCACCGGGAGGCGAAAACAAACCGGGGTAGTCGGCCGTAATGGCGACTAGGGCATTGTCTATGCTACGTTGGTGGAACACCCGTCAATCAGCTCCACCTTTATGTCCGGATCCTCTTGGAGGCGGATCAAGGGATCGTTCGGATCCTCGGGCTATGGAGCTAGGCTTCAGATGCCCTCCACGTCCGGCGCAGCTCTGCGTCGAAATCACAGAGTAAGATACCTGACTTTAAAAAAAGGTATGGATCGGGTAGATGAACATCCGCTTACCCAGCTCCGAGGGTTATGCATAGAAAATCCATTCAACGGATTCTTGCGGAGGAAGTCCTCCTCCTCTCCCTTGTACAAGCCGGACAGGATCTTTGCCAGATCGGCTGCCGAGCCTAGCCCTTTGCGGCCATGACGGGTGGCGTCATCTTCCCCGTTGAAATCCCACATAGGGTGGCCCCTATATTGGAGTGGCTGCACCCCTCGCGTAATGCACGTGGCCATGAGTCCGATCATGGTCAATCCAGAATGGGCCAGTAACCTAATCCGGCCCATCAGATAATGGACGCTCCTGTCCTCTTCCCGTTGAGGGCTCCGCGGGCGCCAACTTAGGTGTTTCTTCAAGGGAGCATTGTTGAACTCTGGGAGGCCGATCCGGACTGGATCCGGCAGAGGGGCGTCCTCCATATAGAACCATTCCGAAGGCCAGTCTTCGGACGCCTTCTTCGGGGTGCCGGATAGATATCCGGTCCCGGCGATGCGCCATATTTTGGCTCCGCCCACTTGGTATATCGACCCCTCATGAGAACGGGGTACGAGATAAAACAATCTCTTCCACAGGGCAAAATGGGGCTCGATGCCCAAGAACAGCTCGCAAAAAGCTACGAAGCCCGCGATGTGCAAAATGGAGGCGGGCGTGAGGTGGTGAAGTTGGAGTCCGTAGAACTCTAGGAGCCCCCGGAGAAACAGATGTATGGGAAATCCGAGTCCCCTTATTAGATAGGGGACAAAGCATAGCCGCTCCCCTCTGGAAGGGTTGGGGACGCTCTCTGCCTGCTTCCCACCCTTGTAGGAGGCCAGTCGGGCTCGAACCGGAACCATGAAAGCTGGGGGAAGATATCCCTCGGTTTGAAGCACCACTAACTTCATTGTGTGGGCCGAGCATCTCCCCAATCTCCTAGCTTAGGGCTGGGAGCGCGAGAGGAGGAGCCGCGTCGGCTATCCATGATGGAATGGATTTTTGTCAGAGGCGCTTCGATGAGAACTTGCGGATGGAGGATGGTGTGAGCTGGATCTAGATCCTCGCCTCTCTTGTAGGCGGCTCGTTCGCACGGCTAGGGGGTAAAATGTAAAAATATCAAAGCCTTTCGCATTCGTACGGCACATGGAAGAAGGCCATTATTGGGCGTAGAAGCCAAGGAGCGCAACATTTATAAAGAAGTCGGACACTATTCGACGGGAACATGAAGACTGAAGGAGAACCCGCCTAGCAATGCCGAAGACAACATGCGCGCCGGACTCATCGTCATTGAAGCCTGGTTCAGGGCTCTTGAGGAGTTCGGACTAGGGGTGTCCGGATAGCGAACTATCATCATCGGCGGACTCCAAGACTATGAAGATAGAAGATTGAAGACTTCGTCCCGTGTCCGGATGGGACTTTCCTTGGCGTGGAAGGCAAGCTTGGCGATGCGGATATGTAGATCTCCTACCATTGTAACCGACTCTATGTAACCCTAACCCTATCCGTTGTCTATATAAACCGGAGGGTTTTAGTCCGTAGGACGAACAACAATCGTACCATACGCTAGCTTCTAGGGTTTAGCCTCTTTGATCTCGTGGTAGATCTACTCTTGTAACACACATCATCAATATTAATCTAGCAAGGCGTAGGGTTTTACCTCCATTAAGAGGGCCCGAACCTGGATAAAACATCGTGTCCCTTGTCTCCTGTTACCATCCGTCTAGACGCACAGTTCGGGACCCCCTATCCGAGATCCGCCGGTTTTGACACTGACATAGATACTCACCATAATCTCTCAGACTTCCTTCCAAAGGAGTGACAATGGGTTCAGAAACTTTCCTGAAAAGCAGCGGCAAATGATGTTCTGTAACTTTCAGGGGCAAAAAGTCCTCCTTAGGGGCCGAATTTGAGGGTCGTCCGGGCGTCCTGTGCAAGCCAGAAGTATGTTCTAGATTCCCACGCTCGTCGCGAGCATTTTGAGTACTTGTTGGTCCGAAACGGACTCCGAATGACAACGTTATGGTCATTTTAGTGAAGACCGGTCCTTTATATGGCAGTCCTTGAATGAACTTTATTTTCTCATGACGTGTTATGGAGCGCCGCCCAAAATATTATCTCCTCCATAGTGGAGATATTGTTGCCATATATATTGACCAATGCCAGGAATGCCCTCCTATTATTAGCTATCGCACACGTATGTTACGGCATGCCACATGGAAAAAACAAGGAGAATAAGGCTTATAGTCGCCTTATTTTCATGAATTTACAACCAAATGGGACTCCCCGGATCATAGAGCATGTGTAGAACGCAACGTTTCTCTTTACCAGGCGGACTAATGTTTATATTCACCATAATCTCTCGGACTTCCTTCCAAAGGAGTGCCAATGGGTTCATAAACTTGTCTGAAAAGCGGAGGCAAATGATGTTCTTTGACTTTCAGGGGCAAAAAGTCCTGCTTTGGGGCTGAATTTAGGGTCCTCCAGGCCTCTTGTGAGAGCCAAAAGTATCTTCTAGATTCGCACGCTCGTCGCGAGCATTTTGAGTACTTGTAGATCTGAAACGGACTCCAAATGACAAAGTTATGACCATTTTAGTGAACACCAGTCCTTTATGTGGAAATCCTTGAAAGAACTTCATTTTCTCGTGACGCGTTCTCGCGCGCCGCCCCAAAACATGATGTCCTCCATGGTGGAGGTATTGTTTCCACATATATATTGAGGATTCCAGAATGCGCCAGTATTATTGGCTATCACACACGTACGTTACGGCATGCCACACGGCAAAAACCAGGAGAATAAGGCTTATAGTCGCCTTATTTTTCTTGAATTTACAACCAAATGGGATTCCTCTGATCATAGACAATGTGCAGATTGCAACGTTTGTCCTTACCAGGCAGAGTAATGTCCATAATCTCTCGGATTTCCTTCCAAAGGAGTGCCAATGGGTTTAGAAACTTGTCTGAAAAGCAGCGGCAAATGATGTTCTTTGACTTTCAGGGGCAAAAAGTCATGCTTATGGGCCGAATTTGAGGGTCCTCCGGCCTCGTGCGCAAGCCAGAAGTATTTTCTAAATTCCCACACTGGTCGCGAGCTTTTTGAGTACTTGTTGGTCCGAAACGGACTCGGAATGACAAAGTATGACCGTTTTACTGAAAACTGGTCCTTTATATGGCAGTCGTTGAATGAACTTCATTTTCTCATGACGTGTTCTGGCGCGCCGCCCAAAACTTTTGTGTCCTCCATAGTAGAGGTATTGGTAGTCACACATGTACGTTACGGCATGCCACACGGCAAAAACGATGGTAATAAGGCTTATAGTCGCCTTATTTTCTTGAATTTACATCCAAATTGGATCCCCCGGATCATAGAGCATGTGCAGAATGCAACATTTGTTCTTACTAGGCGGACTAATGTTTATACTCACCAAAATCTCTCAGACTTCCTTCCAAAGGAGTGCCAATGGGTTTAGAAACTTGCCTAAAAAGCAGCGGCAAATGATGTTCTTTAACTTTCGGGGTAAAAGTCCTGCTTAGGGGCCTAATTTGAGGGTCGTCCGTCGTCTGTGCAAGCCGTAAGTATGTTCTAGATTCCCACGCTCGTCACGAGCATTTTGAGTACTTGTTGGTCCTAAACGGACTCGAATGACAACGTTATGGTCATTTTAGTGAAGACCGGTCCTTTATATGGTAGTTCTTGAAAGAACTTCATTTTCTCATGATGTGTTATGGCGCCGCCCCAAAATATTTTATCCTCCATAATGGAAATATTGTTGCGAGATATATATTGACCGATGCAAGGAATGCCCTCCTATTATTGGCTATCGCACACGTACGTTGCGCATGCCACACGGAAAAAACAAGGAGAATAATGCTTATAGTCGCCTTATTTTCATGAATATACAACCAAATAGGATTCCCCGGATCATAGAGCATGTGCAGAATGCAACGTTTGTCCTTACCAGCCAGTCTAATGTTTAAATTCACCATAATCTCTCAAACTTCCTTCCAAAGGAGTGGCAATGGGTTCAGAAACTTGTGTGAAAAGCAGCAGCAAATGATGTTTTTTGACTTTCCTGGGCAAAAAGTCCTGCTTTGGGTCTGAATTTGAGGGTCCTCCAGACATCCTGTTCAAGCCGGAAGAACTTTCTAGATTCCCTCGCTCGTCGCCCCAAATGACAAAGTTATGACCGTTTTAGTGAACACCAGTACTCTATATGCCATTCCTTGAAAGAACTTCATTTTATCGTGACACGTTCTCGCACGCCGCCCCAAAATTTTGTGTCCTCCATGGTGGAGATATTGTTTCCACATATATATTGAGGGATTCCAGAATGCGCCAGATTATTGGCTATCATACACGTACGTTACGGCATGCCACATGGCAAAAACCAGGAGAATAAGGCTTATAGTGGCCTTATTTTTCTTGAATTTACAACCAAATGGGATTCCTCGAATCATAGACAATGCGCAGAATGCAACGTTTGTCCTTACGGGCAGAGTAATGTCCATAATCTCTCAGATTTCCTTCCAAAGGAGTGCCAATGGGTTCAGAAACTTGTCTGAAAAGCAGCGGCAAATGATGTTCTTTGACTTTCAGGGGAAAAAAGTCCTTCTTAGGGGCCGAATTTGAGGGTCCTCTGGGCCTCCTACGCAAGCCAGAAGTATTTTCTAGATTCCCACACTGGTCGCGAGCATTTTGAGCACTTGTTGGTCCGAAACGGACTCAGAATGACAAAGTATGACTGTTTCACTGAAAATTGCTCCTTTATATGGTTGTTCTTGAATGAACTTCATTTTCTCACTGAATTTATATGGCTGTCCTTGAATGAACTTCATTTTCTCGTGACGTGTTCTGGTGCGCCGCCCAAAACTTTTGTGTCCTCCATAGTAGAGATATTGTTTCCACATATATATTGACCAATGCCAGGAATGCGCTCCTATTATTGGTAGTCACACACTTACGTTACGGCATGCCACACGGCAAAAACAATGATAATAAGGCTTATAGTCGCCTTATTTTCTTGAATTTAGAACCAAATGGGATCCCCAGGATCATATAGCCTCCGCAGAATGCAACATTTGTCCTTACCAGGCGGACTAATGTTTATACTCACCATAGTCTCTCAGACTTCCTTCCAAAGGAGTGCCAATGGGTTCAGAAACTTGCCTAAAAAGCAGCGGCAAATGATTTTCTTTAACTTTCAGGGGCAAAAAGTCCAACTTAGGGGCCTAATTTGAGGGTCGTCCGGGCGTCCTGTGCAAGCCAGAAGTATGTTCTAGATTCCCACGCTCGTCGCGAGCATTTTGAGTACTTGTTGGTCCGAAACGGACTCCGAATGACAACGTTGTGGTCATTTTTGTGAAGACCGGTCCTTTATATGGCAGTCCTTGAAAGAACTTCATTTTCTCATGATGCGTTATGGCGCGCCGCCCCAAAATATTGTCTCCTCCATAGCGGAAATATTGTTGCCAGATATATATTAACCGATGCCTGGAATGCCCTCCTATTGTTGGATATCGCACACGTACGTTACGGCATGCCACACGAAAAAACAAGGAGAATAAGGCTTATAGTCGCTTTATTTTCATGAATTTACAACCAAATAGGATTCCCCGGATCATAGAGCATGTGTAGAATGCAACGTTTGTCCTTACCAGGTGGACTAATGTTTATATTCACCATAATCTCTCGAACTTCCTTCCAAAGGAGTGCCAATGGGTTCAGAAACTTGTGTGAAAAGGAGCAACAAATGTTGTTCTTCAACTTTCCTGGGAAAAAAGTCATGCTTTGGGTCTGAATTTGAGGGTCCTCTAGGCCTCCTGCGCAAGCCAGAAGAACTTTCTAGATTCCCTCGCTCGTCGCGAGCATTTTGAGTACTTGTGGGTCGGAAACGGACTCCAAATGACAAAGTTATGACCGTTTTAGTGAACACCAGTCCTCTATATGCGATTCCTTGAAAGAACTTCATTTTCTCGTGACACGTTCTCGCGCGCTGCCCCTAAATTTTGTGTCCTCCATGGTGGAGATATTGTTTCCACATATATATTGAGGGATTCCAGGAATGCGCTTGTATTGTTGGCTACAATACACGTATGTTACGGCATGCCATACGACAAAAACCAGGAGAATAAGGCTTATAGTCGCCTTATTTTTCTTGAATTTACAACCAAATGGGATTCCTCGGATCATAGACAATGTGCAGAATGCAAAGTTTGTCCTTACCAGGCAGAGTAATGTCCATAATCTCTCGGATTTCCTTCCAAAGGAGTGCCAATGGGTTCAGAAACTTGTCTGAAAAGCAGCGGCAAATGATGTTCTTTGACTTTCAGGGGCAAAAAGCCCCTTTAGGGCAATTTGAGGTCCTCCGGGCCTCCTCATAAGCCGTATATTTTCTAGATTCCCACACTGGTCGCAAGCATTTCGAGTACTTGTTGGTCCGAAACGGACTCGGAATGACAAAGTATGACCGTTTCACTGAAATTTTTTCCTTTATATGGTTGTCCTTGAATGAACTTCATTTTCTTGCCACGTGTTCTGGCGAGCCGCCTGTCGGTGTCAAAACCGACGGATCTCGGGTAGGGGGTCCCGAACTGTGCTACTAGGCGGATGGTAACAGGAGACAAGGGACACGATGTTTTTACCCAGGTTCGGGCCCTCTCGATGGAGGTAATACCCTACTCCTGCTTGATTAATATTGATGATATGGGTAGTACAAGAGTAGATCTACCACGAGATCAGAGAGGCTAAACCCTAGAAGCTAGCCTATGGTATGATTGTTGTTCGTCCTACGGACTAAAACCCTTCGGTTTATATAGACACCGAATAGGGTTAGGGTAACACAGAGTCGGTTACAATGGTGGGAGATCTACATATCCGTATCACCAAGCTTGCCCTCCACGCCAAGGAAAGTCCCATCCGGACACGGGACGAAGTCTTCAATCTTGTATCTTCATAGTCTAGGAGTCCGGCCAAAGAAGATAGTTCGGCTATCCGGACACCCCTAGTCGAGACTCCTCGGTAGCCCTGAACCAAGCTTCAATGACGACGAGTTGGCGCGCATATTGTCTTGACATTGCAAGGCGGGTTCCTCCTCGAATACTTCATAGAAGGTTTTGAACACAAGGATAGTGTCCGGCTCTGCAAAACAAGTTCCACATACCACCGTAGAAAGAATAATTTTTGCACAGATCTGCTGACGTATTCCGCGGCGTGATATCACACCACGGCCAAGCTTTTATACGAATCGTTTTTTTACTGTTCCACCTTAGCGCGTTTAGCGAGGCGGTTTCCTCGGCACGTCTTATCAAAGCGGAGATCGTGCCCCCTTATTCCGGGATTCCCATCAATACAGACGTGGGTAACCCATCCGCGCCATTGATTATGGCGCTTGGGAGATAAGCGAGTTTTACCAGGCTGGCGGGGGACGCATAGCTTTGTCCGTCCATATAAGGGGATAAGGATCCACCTTTTCACCTACGCCTTCTTCCTCCTTTGCTCATCCATTTCCGCAAGACTTTCGAGCTCCAGGCGCCCAAGTCCGCACATCCCACCTCAACCTTCTCCAACTATGTGCGGAGCGGGAGGAAGGTGGATGGCCTCCTCCGTCACGGAGGGGCACATCAAAGCTGCGGGAGGCGGATACTTGTCCAAAGAACATCGCAAGCACCGGCTACCCGACGAGGCAGCTCATTACAACCCCGGGCCCCATGAGAGGTGGTGTTTCTCCCCACTTCCTCCATGGACTAGGTTTTCCACTTCACCCATTTGTCCGGGGCTCATGTTCTACTACGGCCTGACTTCCACGATCTGGCCCGAATTTCATCCTCAACATCTCGGCGTTCATCTCGTGTGCGAGGCCTTCCTCTGCATCCAGCCCCACTTCGCTTATGGCTGAAGATCTTCAATGTCGGGCCGAAGGTAGTGGGCGGCCGCCAAGCGAGTCTTGGGCGCCATGGTTGGCAAGATGGCCAAAGTCCTATGGCTCGAGGGCTCCTTTGTGGAGACCATAAAGGGGTGGCAATCGGGGTAGTTCTACATCACCGAGCCGCGCAACTCTTGATGGGCGGCGGCCCCCGAATTCCGATCTGGCTTCCCCACACGGCTCACATCATGGAAAGAGACGGGCCTGACGTGGGGGGATTCGGACGAGCTATCCGGACTCCAAACCTGCGTCCGAAACCTGGTGGACAAGAATCTCAGGCTTGTCAACGTTATCCAGGTGATGCTCATCCGCCGGATTCTCCCATGCCAACAACGGGCCTTCAAATTGTGGGAGTTTGGTCCAGCACAGCACCCAACTCTGAAAAAGCTCTTAGACACTATGTACGAAGATGCCTGGAAGGTGCTGTTCAAGGGCGCCGAGGCTCCCACATCCGCTATCGAAGATTGCGGATTCAGCTCGCAGCGTCAAGCCAGCGAGGTAAGTTATTTTACCCTTTATGGGACTCTTGTTTTTCATAGATTGACTCTATGTGGGATCTAAAACTCCCTAACCTTTGACAGGACTGGCTGAAGACGTCCGGACAGATTAACTGTCGGCCCTTTGCCGAAGACCAGCCAGACGCCTGATTGACCAGGGCTGCTGGCTCCGGCACCTCACGTGGTGCGGAGAAGAAGGCCAGAAGGAGGCCACGGGAACTCGAAGGAGCTCCGGCGCCCGTCTTGTCGGACTCATCGCCCAACAACCACGAGGCGGAATCCTCCTCCGAGGAAGAGGAGGAGGAAAAAGCCTCTCCCAGTGAAGAGAAGAAAAGGAAGGCCGCCCCAACTGGGTAGGCGGAGGGTCAGAAGGAAGGACCCTTCCTCCGACTTCTCCACCAACGCCGACAGCGACGAGGAGGAGGCCAACAAGGGCCAAGCCCTGGCGAGATCGTAAGTGTCCGGATACCCATGGCTTTTTCATTCCATAGTGTTCTCTAATGCCGAACAATCACATTACACCGATCAAGAGGTGTAGCGAAGGTTGAGTTCAACCAAAGCCCCAAGTGATTACGTGCCTTAGGCGATCAAGGCGTGGTGGTTCGAGACATGACCAAGTCCCCAAGTGATTATGTGGCTTTGCCTATCAAAAGGTGTTGCATTGGTTCGGACATGACCAAGCCCCAAGTGATATGATATAAAGCTTGTTGAAAAAGCTAACTCAAGGGGTAAAGGAGGCGCTTTAAGATAAAAACTCAGTGTAACCACACATGATGTAAAAATAACGAGACCCGCTTTAGCTAAGGCTCCGGTTTATTGTATTGATCATAATATATACATTGTCATAATATGTACATAAGTAGAGCCTATGGCTCAAGTATAGTAAGGCGAAGATGAGCTATGTTCCGGCTGTTGGTCTCCTCCTCGATGTCGTGAGTCTTTATGCTCTCGAATATCGATCGGATAGTATGACCCGTTGTGTAGATTCTTGCTGACCACGAAGGTCCCTCCCAAGGTGGGGATAGCTTGTGCATATCAGTCTGGTCTTGGATGGCGGAGCACCAAATCTCCTTCTTGAAAGGTTCGGTTCTAACTTCGCGTGTGATAGCGGCGAAGATCCTGTGTAAATCGCCGAGCAGGCGACTGCGATGTCCGCTCCTCGTCCACAGGTCCAGCGTCTTGCCGTGCTACCTCGTTGTTAAGCTTCAACATAGCTGCTACGGGTGAATCATATGAATATCCTTTGGGAGAACCGCCTCGCTCCGTAGACCATGAAGAGCGGTGTGTATCACAGCCGATCTATTGGGCGTAGTATTGATGCTCCATCATACAGATGGTAACTCCTCAACCCAACAACCCGGCGTCGCTGCAAAGGAACCATAAGTCGGGGTTTGATGCCTCGTAAGATCTTTTGGTTAGCCCTCTACCTTGGCCATTGGACTATGGGTGAGCCAGCGATGAAATGTCAAGCGGATGTGCTCACGTTCACAGAACTCCTTCATAGCACCCTTGGACAGGTTGGTACCATTATCGATAATGATGTTGTGTGGAAAGCCAAACGGGAAAATCACCTTTTGATGAATTGAACGCCGTGGCTGCATCACTTGCTTGAACTCCGCTTCCACCCACTGTAAACTTGTCAACGCCACCAAAGGTGGGTCTTCTTGTCCTTGGACCTTTTGAAAGGCCCAACCATATCCAGCCCCAAATCGCGACGGCCGTAATTGGAATCATCCTCAATTCTTGAGCGGCATGTAATCTTGAGAACTTCAGCCATCCACATCGCCTAACCAGGTCCTCCGCATTAGCATGGCAGTCAACCAATAGGCCGTGACAAAAGCCTTAGCCACCAAAGACTTTGAACCGGCGTGGTACAATCCTTAAGTGGATTTAATTTCACAGCCTTCCTCGGAGACACTAGCGTTGAAGCATACGACACCTTTGCAATGATGCAACTGCCATTGACAATAGTCATGGACTTGGATCGCGGATTATCACGGCGAGTCTCATCCTCTGTAACTTCGCCCGGTTCATGTAGGCAAGATAAGGAACCGTCCAATCGGAATGACATGAAGAGCCGCCACCAATTGAGCCTCCGGATCGGGAATAGCCAAATCCTCTTCACTAGGGAGCTTGATAGCCGGTTATCACGAACATCCAAGAAGACATGCGGGACGGTTTACGTTGAGCCTGACCGGCAAAAGCGTCCGCCGTTTAGTTCTTCCGTATGTCACGTGATCCACGATATCCTTTAGTGACCTGCAACAATATCCACCTCACGACGATATGCTGCCATGGCGGATCCTTAGAATCCCAAGTGCGGATACTTGTTGGGCCACGAGTCAGTCACGAAGCACTTAACTTCGTTGAGATTCATCTCCTTAGCCATCCGGAGACCATGGAGTAAAGCTTGTACTCAGCTGCATTGTTAGTACAAGGGACATTAAGCGGAGGCAATGTGAACTTATCACCTCGTGGGGAAGTTAACACGACTCCAGCCCGAGCCCTCAATTACTGGACCCATCAAAATGAATAGTCCAATAGTGTGATCCGGCCTTTCTTTAGGTGCTTGTAGTTCGTCAATCATTGATGAAATCTACAAGTGCTTGAGATTTGACCCTGTCAGAAACCGTATTTCAATCCGTCGGCCCAAGCTCTATAGCCCACTTGGCAATCCGGCGATTGCCTCCCTATTACGAATTATATCTCCCAAAGGCGGTGACCACTGTGATGGGATGTCCAGGAAGTATTGTTTAAGCTTGGAAACGCCATAAAACTCCATACACTTACGCCAATGCGGGTACCTTTGCTTGGATTCAATAAGCACCTCGCTGATATAGTAAACGGACGTTGAACCGTATATTCCTTGCCGCCTCTTTCGCTCCACCACAATAGCTACTTTATTTGCCGAGCATTAGCCGCCATATATAGACAATGGTTCCTTGTCAATCGGACAGCAAAACGGTGGATTGGCTAGCTACCTTTAAATCCTCAAAGCGCTTTATCGGCCGAACTCGAGATGAATTGATCATTTTCTTGACGCTCGATACAAAGGATCGCCTTCTCACGAGGCGGTGATAAACCGGCTCAATCGGCAATCCGTCACCTTAGCGTTGAGCGTCATTGATACCGCCGGTTTAGCGAGGAGGTGATAGATGTGATCTTCTCGGATTAGCCTCAATTCCCTGTTGGATACGAAAACCCAATAACTTGCCGGTACACCAAAACACACTTGGCGGGTTGAGCATCATCTTGTATGTCCATGAGGTTATCAAAGGTTTCCTTCAAATCGTCGACAGTCTCCTTCTCCTTGACTTAACCACAATATCATCCGGATAGGCATGTACATTCGGCCGATTTGCTTATGAAGGCAATGTACACACCGTTGATAAGTTGCTGGGCACTCTTGAGCCCAAAGGGCATAGATACATAGTAGAAGGCTCAAAGGGAGTTATGAGCATGTCTTCTCCTGGTCATAACTGCCATCTTGATCTGATTATAACGAATATGCATCCGAAAACTCAAGCGCTCACAACCCGGTAGCATCAATAATCGATCGATGCGGGGAGGGCAAAAGGATCTCTTTGGACAAGCCTTGTTAAGATCATGTAATCCACACACATGCGCCAGTGCCGTTTTCTTAAGGACCGACGGATTAGCCAGCCATTCGGATGGAAAACCGACAATAAAGCCAGCCGCTAAGGCACGGCCACCTCCTCTCAATAGCTTTGCCTTTCTTAGATTAAACGGGGAGAAACTGCTTCACCGGTTGTACCAGGATCGACATTAAGGTGTGCTCGGCGAGTTCCCTCGGTACACAGGCATGTCACAAGGCTTCCATGCAAAAATGTCTCGATTCTCATGGATGAACTTCGATGAAGGCGCTTTCCTATTTCGGATCAAGTTGATGCGATCTTGAAGGCTTGGGCGAATGCTTGTCTGAAGTCAACAAGCTTAGTCTGCCCGATTTGAACTTTAGGGCGGATCATGCTCTGGTTGGCTTCTTCAATGGAGTCATGTCCATGGAAATCAACATTATCCTTGTAGTATTTCAACTCTTCCGTGGCACAAACCGACTTTGCATGAGGCCGCATCACCTTCTTCACCTCCAAAGCAATCTTGCGACTTCCATGAACAGATTATTGTCCCCTTGTGACCCGGCATCTTGAGCTGCGAATAAATATAACGGTCGTGCCATAAATTTGGCATAAATCGGCCCCCAAATAAGGCGTGATATGACTCGGATCTTCACCACCTCAAAGTCAATGTCGACTGGAATCATGATCGTCTCAAAGGCCACTTCGAGCTATCTCTGACGAGGATATCTTGACTTACCGGTACCACACCGTGAAATACCGTATTAGACGGTTTAAGATTTTATCTATTAGCCCCATCGGTGGAAGGTCTCATAGTATAGGATATTAATACTGCTCCCTCCATCCATGAGCACCTTGGTGAATTTATAACCTCCACACGAGGTGCCACCACCAGCGCTAATGACCGGATTGTCAACACGGGAGGTGATCCTCTCTTCTCCATATGATTGGCTGTTAGGACCGGCGTAAATAGCGAATGCGGCGGTTCAGCGAATTCACCGGCTGCTTGTGAAGCTTCGGTCTCGCTTATCCAAGCTAGTGGTGAAGACATGATATTGCCGCTATTCAAGCTGCTTGAATTGCTCACGATAACCCATTTCTTTGCTCTTGGTTGTAACCACCCTGGTTATTACGATTATTTTGATTATTATGTCACCACATTACCATTGAAGCTTTGAACGGAATTTCCTCCACCGTGACTGGCCCATGGAATCCGGATCCTAAGCCACCACGATCCGTGATCATATCGAAAGCATTAGAATTCTTGAACTCTTGCATAATGTAACAATCCTTCCAAAGATGGTTGGTGGCATCTCCTTAGTCCCGTGCTTTAAGCGGGGCTGGTTTATGAATGGTCGGCGTCCGGGTTAGACTTGGAGCCCCCAGCGATTCGATGGTTTACCTTTTAAATCACTGGCCCTTGTCCTGGTGGTATTATCCACAAAGTCCATGCTGCTATCCGCTTCGCTTGCCTCCGTTTCCATGACACTGTCGTTGTGTTGTTGCCCTTTGGAGTTTTGCTCTTTTTTCCCTTCCTGTCTTGTCATCATCGGACTTGGGATCCTTGGTACTATCTCGGAATCAGCATACTTCACTACGCAGCCATGAGGTTCCCCATATCGTTACAATGGCGCTTCATCCGTCCCAATTTAACCTTAAGAGGCTTAAACCAGCGGTTGCCTTCCAAGGTTATAACAGAATCAGCATTGATCGGTCCGATGAATACAAAATTTCGAGACCGCCGCACCAGCGTGTTGTTGACTCGCCTTCCTCTTGGACCACGAGCCGCCAAGTCCACTATCGACATGGGCTGCTTACATGTATCCTTAAAATTCTGGATAAACCGGGCTATGGCCCGGCATGAAATGATAAATTGGTAGTAAACTTTTTAACCAATGCGGGCCGTCCCTTCAAGCATCATGGTGAAATACTTACCGCGCAGCGCGCTTCATCCACATCAAGCATCTCCATGGCCATCTCTAGCTCTCCACCCATGTTTACGAAACAAATCGGCGATGTAATTTGGCACCTTACGGGCCTTGAAATCCTTGGGCGGTAGCACATTCGTATGCGAGATAAGACATGTCACCCCAAAGAACTAAAGTGACCCTGCTCGACCGAGGTGGTTGGACAAACCGGCGTGGTAGCGAGCCTCGTCTTCTTGGCGGCCTCTCTGGCAGCGCGACCCGTCCACCACTTCTGAGCATCACCAATACCCCCTATGGGGTTATTTCCACAGGCGCTTCACGGTTCCGTGCATTATAATCTGACGGCGGTTCATCCATCGCTGCTATAGCTCCGGCTTGGGCGGAGGTGGAATGAATCCGGTCACGGCTGCATGAATATGCTTCCTGTTGAATCAAGGCTGTCGAAGAAGCTCCTTAACCGGCGTCTCCACCTCTCGGAGAATCACCCTCAATCGGGATGGCCTCCGATCGTGAAGCGGCGGCGACAAGATTGTCCATTGGATTGGAATAATGACCGGAGGTGTCGGAACAGTTGAGCACAACTTATTCTGCTCGGCGGCTCCATCGATCGAGGCTGAACGCGCGCCCGTTCAGTGCTTCCGCCGGTTCACCATCGGCGAGTTACTAGTTTGATAGAGGCAAAGGTGTCGATGTTTGATGAGATGGTGGCTATCGTTTTACGTGGGAGTCGACCTTGATGATCCGACCTACTGAGACGTGCGAGCGTCGTGCCTTGCAATCGCTAAACCAACCGAGGTTATTGACCATGCGGAACACGATCAACGACCACGAGGCATGTTTCCTGCGAGCAAGCGAAGAACAAGCAAGAAACTAAGATTGCAATCTGGATATTGCGAATATAAGAGCTTTATTAATAAAGGTGGCGTTGTGGCCTTGGTCTGAATCGTTGAACACAAAGCGAAGTACAGCGAAGTTGCAGCTATAGCGAACCAACATTTGTCCTTACCAGGCGGACGAATGTTTATACTCACCATAATCTCTCAGACTTCCTTCCAAAGGAGTGCCGATGGGTTCAGAAACTTGCCTAAAAAGCAGCGGCAAATGATGTTCTTTAACTTTCAGGGGCAAAAATTCCTGCTTAGGGGCCAAATTTGAGGGTCGTCCGGGCGTCCTATGCAAGCCAGAAGTATGTTCTAGATTCCCACGCTCGTCGCGAGCATTTTGAGTACTTGTTTGTCCAAAATGGACTCCGAATGACAACGTTATGGTCATTTTAGTGAAGACCGGTCCTTTATATGGCAGTCCTTGAAAGAACTTCATTTTCTCATGACGCGTTATGGCGCGCCGCCCCAAAATATTGTCTCATCCATAGCAGAAATATTGTTGCCAGATATATATTGACCGATGCCAGGAAAGCCCTCCTATTATTGGCTATCGCACACGTACGTTACGGCATGCCACACAGAAAAACAAGGAGAATAAGGCTTATAGTCGCCTTATTTTCATGAATTTACAACCAAATAGGATTCCCCGGATCATAGAGCATGTGTAGAATGCAACGTTTGTCCTTACCAGGTGGACTAATGTTTATATTCACCATAATCTCTCGAACTTCCTTCCAAAGGAGTGCCAATGGGTTCAGAAACTTGTGTGAAAAGCATCAGCAAATGATGTTCTTCGACTTTCCTGGGCAAAATGTCCTGCTTTGGGTCTGAATTTGAGGGTCCTCCAGGCCTCCTGCACAAGACGGAAGAACTTTCTAGATTCCCTCGCTCGTCGTGAGCATTTTGAGTACTTGTGGGTCCGAAACGGACTCCAAATGACAAAGTTATGACCGTTTTAGTGAACACCAGTCCTCTATATGCGAGTCCTTGGAAGAACTTCATTTTCTCGTGACACGTTCTCGCGCTGCCCCAAAATTTTGTGTCCTCCATGGTGGAGATATTGTTTCCACATATATATTGAGGGATTCCAGGAATGCGCTCGTATTATTGGCTATCATACACGTATGTTACGGCATGCCACACGACAAAAACCAGGAGAATAAGGCTTATAGTCGCCTTATTTTTCTTGAATTTACAACCAAATGGGATTCCTCGGATCATAGACAATGTGCAGAATGCAAAGTTTGTCCTTACCGAGCGAGTAATGTCCATAATCTCTCGGATTTCCTTCAAAGGAGTGCCAATGGGTTGAAACTTGTAAAAGCAGCGGCAAATGATGTTCTTTGACTTTCGGGGCAAAAGTCACCTTAGGGCGAATTTGAGGTCCTCAGGGCCTCCTATGCAAGCCAGAAGTATTTTCTGTATTCCCACACTGGTCGCGAGCATTTTGAGTACTTGTTCGTCCGAAACGGACTCGGAATGACAAAGTATGACCGTTTCACTGAAAATTGTTCCTTTATATGGCTGTCCTTGAATGAACTTCATTTTCTCGTGACGTGTTCTGGCGCGCCGCCCAAAACTTTTGTGTCCTCCATACTAGAGATATTGTTTCCACATATATATTGACCCATGCCAGGAATGCGCTCCTATTATTGGTAGTCACACACGTATGTTACGGCATGCCACACGGCAAAAACAATGATAATAAGGCTTATAGTCGCCTTATTTTCTTGAATTTACAACCAAATGGGATCCCTCGGATCATACAACATCTGCAGAATGCAACATTTGTCCTTACCAGGCGGATGAAAGTTTATACTCACCATAATCTCTCAGACTTCCTTCCAAAGGAGTGCCGATGGGTTCAGAAACTTGCCTAAAAGCAGCGGCAAATGATGTTCTTTAACTTTCAGGGGCAAAAAGTCCTGCTTAGGGGCCTAATTTGATGGTCGTCCGGGCGTCCTGTGCAAGCCAGAAGTATGTTCTAGATTCCCACGCTCGTCGCAAGCATTTTGAGTACTTCTTGGTCCCAAACGGACTCCGAATGACAACGTTATGGTCATTTTAGTGAAGACCGGTCCTTTATATGGCAGTCCTTGAAAGAACTTCATTTTCTCATGACGTGTTCTGGCGCGCCGCCCAAAACTTTTGTGTCCTCCATAGTAGAGATATTGTTTCCACATATATTGACCAATGCCAGGAATGCGCTCCTATTATTGGTAGTCACACCGTACATTCGGCATGCCACACGGCAAAAGCGATGGTAATAAGGCATATAGTCGCCTTATTTTCACAATTACAACCAAATTGGATCCCCCGGATCATAGAGCATGTGTAGAATGCAACATTTGTTCTTACTAGGCGGACTAATGTTTATACTCACCATAATCTCTCAGACTTCCTTCCAAAGGAGTGCCAATGGGTTTAGAAACTTGTCAGAAAAGCAGCGGTAAATGATGTTCTTTGACTTTTAGGGGCAAAAAGTCCTTCTTTGGGGCTGAATTGCAGGTCCTTTAGGCCTCCTGCACAAGCCAGAAGTATTTTCTAGATTCGCACGCTCGTCGCGAGCATTTTGAGTACTTGTGGGTCCAAAACGGACTCGAAATGACAAAGTTATGACCGTTTTAGTGAACACCAGTTCTTTATCGGTAGTCCTTGAAAGAACTTCATTTTCTCGTGGCGCGTTCTCGTCGCTGCCCCAAAATTTTGTGTCCTCCATGGTGGAATATTGTTTCCACATATATATTGGCGATGCAGGAATGCCCTCCTATTATTGGCTATCACACACGTATGTTACGACATGCCACATGGCAAAAACAAGGAGAATAATGCTTATAGTAGCCTTATTTTCTTGAATTTACAACCAAATGGGATTCCTCGGAACATAGACCATCTGCAGAATGCAACGTTTGTCCTTACCAGGAGGAGTAATGTCCATAATCTCTTGGATTTCCTTCGAAAGGAGTGCTAATGGGTTCACAAACTTGTCTGAAAAGCAGCGGCAAATGATGTTATTTGACTTTCAGGGGAAAAAGTCCTGGTCAGGGGCCGAATTTGACGGAGTCTGAAGTATTTTCTAGATATCCACACTCGACGCGAGGATTTTGAGTACTTGTTGGTCCAAAACGGACTCAGAATGACAAAGTTATGACCATTTTACTGAACACTGGTCCTTTATATGGCAGTCCTTGAATGAACTTACTTTTCTCGTTCGTGTTACGGCGCGCGCCCAAAGTTTTGTGTCCTCCGTAGTAGATATATTGTTTCCACATATATATTGACCGATGCCAGGAATGCCCTCCTATTATTGGCAGTCACACATGTACGTTACGACATGCCACACGGCAAAAACAAGGAGAATAAGGCTTATAGTCGCCTTATTTTCTTGAATTTACAACTAAATGGGATCCCCGGATCATAGAGAATGTGCAGAATGCAACATTTGTCCTTAACAGGTGGAATAATGTTTATACTCACCATAATCTCTCAGATTTCCTTCCAAAGGAGTGCCAATGTGGGTTCAGACACTTGTCTGAAAAGCAGCGGCATTTGATGTTCTTTAACTTTCAGGGGCAAAAGTCCTGCTTAGGATCGAATTTGAGGTCCTCCGGGCGTCTTAATGCAAGCGAACTATGTTCTAGATTCCCACGCTTCGTCGCGAGCATTTTGAGTACTTGTTAGTCCTAGCGGACTCTGAATGACAACGTTATGGTCATTTTAGTGAACACGGTCCTTTATATGGCAGTCCTTGAAAGAACTTCATTTTCTCATGGCGTGTTACAGCACGCCGCCCCAAAATATTGTCTCCTCCATAGTGGAGATATTGTTGCGATATATATATTGACCAATACCAGGAATGCCCTCCTATTATTGGCTATCACACACATACATTATGGCATGCCACACGGAAAAAACAAGGAGAATAAAGCTTATAGTCGCCTTATTTTCATGAATTTACAACCAAATGGGGTTCCCCGGATCATAGAGCATGTGTATAATGCAACGCTTGTCCTTACCAGGCGAACTAATGTTTATATTCACCATAATCTCTCGGACTTCCTTCCAAAGGAGTGCCAATGGGTTCAGAAACTTGTGTGAAAAGCAGCGGCAAATGATGCTCTTTGACTTTCAGGGGGAAAAAGTCCTGCTTTGGGGATGAATTTGATGAGGACATGAATACCATTGTTACACCCACAACCCCTACTACTACATATACTGGACCAATTACTAGAGCTCGCGCACGCTAATTAAATTATCAGGTACTTTCGTTTCTTGGTAATGATTCTAATGTTCATGAGAATATGACGCTGCCAAAATTGGATACATTTGTTTTGCTTACAAATGAAGGGCCTGGCATGGATAAGAGGGATGAACATTGGAGCAAGAACAAGCATGGAGTTGATGGCATGCATAGAGGAACAAACGGAGTTACAAGTGACGATTTCAGGACTTTGAAGCCACCATAATGAGTGCATGAAGCCTTGGACGAAATATAGAAGATGCCACTTCATAAACTTTGTCCAAAGGCTATTCTTGGTGCTGCATCACCTTATTATTGGGCCAGGCCCATGCAATTTCGAAATACATAAGTATAGGCTGTTTTTAGAGTCCGCATGTGTGGGGAAACAAGAGATAGGATTTGTCGTGGTTTTGTCACGGCAGATGTCCTCATGAAAGGACTTAGTCGTGGAGCCATCGCTACGGGTTAGGTTGAAGGGGTTAAAGCGGACACAAGGACGCAAGAGAGTTTATACTAGTTCGGCCCCTTCGATGAAAGTAAAAGCCTACGTCTAGTTGTGATGGAATTGATGGGGTTTCGATGACTAGGGAGCAAACAAGCTTCGCCTAAGTCTCGAGTTGTTGTCTGTTGTTCTTGAACCACCGCCGAGTCATCCCCTTATATACATGGGTGGCGTCCGTCAGTTTACAGAGTCCCGACGCCTGTTTATAGATGTATCCGGCTCGGTCTCCACTATTCCTAACTTACAATACAAGTTACATACCGACGCCGGTTTACGGCTACAGGCCTTAAACCAGCTATGGGCCTTGAGCCCTCATCTGCCTACTTGGGCTTTAACATACTCAACTCTTGTGAAGTTAACCCGGCTGTCTGGCGGTTTACACCCAATAGTAATATCCCCAACATTAGGCCCCGATTGATTTGAACAGGTTCATGTCAATCCTTAGCAAAAACTTCATCTTGACATCTTTGTGTAGTTTGGTGAACCGCCATGATGTCATCTTCTCAGTGCGTTGTAAACCGGCATGGCGTCACTGTCATAAAAATCTATCCACGATACCTTTTTCGTTTAATGGATCTGCGACAATCGAGGCGACAGCTCCGTTTCCAAACTCGCGACCCCTTGATTTTTGTGCCTGACACAAGTCCCTTGCTTTATAAATAAGACCGAAGGGTCATTTCTTTTTCCCCTTCGTGCCCTTATGCTTCATCTTCCCCGCGTCGCCCGACTTGAACTCCGCCGCCGCCGACTTCTGCACCAACCTTGGCGCTGCATCACCTGAATATACTAGAGCATCGCGGCGATCTTCCATTTCCTCCTCAGCTCTGGTAAGTCTTCTATCTTTTCATCATAGATCTGTTCTAGGGTTTCCCTGTTCTTGAGCGTTCATCGCTTGCTTCTTTTTCATATGATAAATCTTGGACAAGTCTGTAAATCTTTGTTCTCGTAGCGGTAGTTTTATCATCCGTCGTCACTTGCGCATCTCAAAGCCATAGATCTCCTGTATCCTTGCTCATTGATTCGGTATTGCTCCCTTTTAGACCTTGAATATTTATCTCTTTTTGAACATGTTCGGATCCAAAAGCTGTGATGTAATTTTGTGAAACCTGTTTTCGCACCCCTAGTCATCCGCAATCTTGACTCTTCAATGTTTTAGACCAGGTGGTTTAACTTTGTAGAAAAAATTGACAACTCGGTATATACCATTAGTCTCCTTGTTGAACCGCCAGGATTCCTTAGTTAATTATTGCCACTTTGCAGAACTCCGGCTTATAAGTAACTACTTCCGATTTAGCAATGAATGCATCAATGTATACCCTTCCAACATATCTTTGAACCGGTATTACTGCTTTGTAGATTGCACCATGGCCAAGCAAGTGTACGAGTGCAACTGGGTCCCTTCTCGAGTAACCGAGACTCAACTGAATAACTTAGTCCAAACCGGCGCTTTAGGCAAAAAAGATGTCGTTCATTGGAGGGTCCCTTGCCCGGAATGTCCTCGAAACAAGGGCGGAGAGGTTGTTGTTTTGCTGACCATCTAGTCCGGGGCTTCAGTCCGCCCGGTTCAAAGTTTTATCGGGACGTCTTGGCCAACTTCCAACTGCGTCCACAAGATATTGGCCCCAACTCCGTAACCAACATTTGTCACTTTCAAGTGCTCTGTGAGGTGTTCTTTCAAGAGGAGCCACAGTTGAATTATTCGATTGCTTCCATCGAACCACCGCACTGAATTCTTGATGGTCCCAATCTGAGTTAGGTGGTATGGCGATTCAAAAGAGGAAAGAGGTCACTTACCCTCACGCCAAACTGCATGGCCATCCCAAAGAATGGAATCAAACATGGTTTTACTGCAAAGATACCTCTCCTGAAGGAGAAAATCCCTTGCCGGGTTATCGTCCGGAGCGGCTAAGCAACACACGTCCCTTCCCTCAGAGATTGACTGCTAAGGAGAGAAGCAAATATGCTCCTCAATTATCCAAGCTCAGGGCCTTCATGGCTAACGGGTTGACATGAGTTGACCTTGCTCGCTGCTGGATATCTTGGAGTATATTACCCTTAAGCCTGCGCTCCGGTTTGATGTGCAAATACACAAGAGATGTAAAAGACCCTCTACGGCATATTGAGATCCAGCTGACAGATGACGAGGTTACTAAGGCTGTGAAGAAGATATTGAACGAACCGGAAGCTGCTTGCGCTCAAACCGGCCTGCCTCCTTTTTGTACCATTAACAAACCGCCAGCCGTAAGACTCATATCTTATGCTTTCATGAAATCTTGACTATGTTTAAGCACCCTTTGTTGACATTAATATCTTTCAAACAGGGTGATGATCCATTTTGGAGCAAGAAGCCTCCACAAGAGAAACCGGAGAAAACAACCCGGCCCAAAACCAAAGTTGTGAAGAAACCGACCAATAGGAAGAGAACCACTGCATCCTCTGATCCACCAGCTGACGATGATGTGGGTAATCCGGACCTTGAGGTAGAGCTTGACTCACTTGGTTTATTTTTCACACGTTTTATTGATAATGATTATTGCGGGATGGCGCTGAAGTCGATCCGCTGATGTTGTAGAGGTAATCGCTCTTTCTTCCGATTCAAACCCTTTGCCTTCACTAAAAATCCGTCGGGCAAACCGAAAAGTTAAATTTTCTCATCCTCTTGCTTACTTGGACCCAAACTTTCTTATGAAGACACAACAACATGAAGCTCGCCGCACAACCCGGCACAGCGGCCAGGTAGTTACCTCCGTCGGTTTACCGAACAGTCCGGTTTGGAAACGCCGTTCAGAGGTCTCTAACTATTTCATCAATGCTTATCCTAAAGCGGGTTGTTTTTGTCAACCTCTTAATCCATCTGACTCCGATTATCAGGGCACTTCTCATTCTTCTTCCGGCGAGTCGTCAGCCACCCAGCTCCCACCACTCAAAACGGTGCTTGGGTGAGCCACATTCCTTATAATGTTGTTTGATATATCACTTTCAATATTCCTTTGGACTGATCCGTCTTTTTCCTTTCGGGGCCAAGCCTAGGCCAAGCAAAAAGCTCGTGCGGACAAAGTGGTAAAAAAAACAGCGCTCTGAACCGGACAAAATACGGATCCGAAGAACACATCCACGACGACATCTTTGAGCGACCCACCATTGCAAGATCATGATGTTCTTGCTGAAGAGGCACATGTTGATGCCATAGGCCCTTTTAATCAGCCCACGAGTCTGTTCGGTGACAAAACAACGAGCCCATCAAAGCATCCTGATAAACCGGCGACCCGAGTGCGGACCGGTGAAGCCAAAGATGATGATGTTGTTATTACTGGCTTTGGTCGTTCCGAGCCAGGCAATCCTGTCGCTTTATCTAAGCACACTGCCAAAGATGAATTTTCTACATTTGGCAAAGGCAAATGGAATGCCGATTTGGCCACTTATGCCGCTCTGAATACCCAAGATCTTCATTCCGGCTATCTGAATCGACTATATACCAGCCGTGATTATGAAGCCGGTCTGGTAAATATGATGAAGCACAAATATGAGGTAAATTTCATATGACTCTCTGCTTATATATTTCAATCTTTCAACTCCAATAGCCCCCAAGTGACGGTTTTAAAATAGCAACTTAAATCGGGACTTTCTAACGTGAACTATAATGCAACTGTACTTTGGGAATGTAGCCCCGAGGGCAGTTCAACAATGTAGTTAAACCGGGACTTTATCTGATAAAATTCGGTGTCACTAAAGGACAGAGCAAATAGGCATTAGCCCCCAAGTGCCAAGTTGAATACTTGTATTGAGCTTGGGACTTATATAAAATGTAGGATGAAAAGCAAATATGCATTAGCCCCCAAGTGCCAAGTTGAATACTTGTATTGAGCTTGGGACTTATATAGAAATTGTAGGATGAAAAGCAAATATGCATTAGCCCCCAAGTACCAAGGACATAACTTGTTATGTGGTTGGTACTTCAACTCTGCACCGTAATCTTTATCAAATGATTATCTGTATGTAGGCTGATCTGAGCAAGAAAGAAAGTCAAATCGCCGATCTGCAAGAAAATATGAAGTCCCAGCAAGCTGAAACCTCCAATGCAAAAAATGAATTAACCAGCGCTTTAAGCGTCATGGAAAAGCTTAAGGAGAGTTTCAACAAGAAGCGGGCAGATTGGGCCAGTGAAAAAGCTGCTCTGACTCAACGAGCAGAAGAAGCCGAGGCTGCACTCAAACCGGTGGTGGATGAATTGACCAGTGTGAAGCGGCAAGTGCATGCCATGACCGCTGCTGTCTTTGGTAAGTATTCCTGATTTATGAAGTAATGAAGCCTTCTCATGTAACTGCCGGTTTACTAACCCTTTAAATGATACAGGGACACGTATTGGTCACTTGGGATCAGATGTGCGGAAGAAATTGAAAGCCGCCTATACATTGGTAGAACAACTGTATACTGGTGCGCAACGGATCATCTGTACTGCTTCTCACCACAACCCGGCACCCACTTTGATCCAGGACACTATTAAAAGGTTGTCGATGCTTCCTGCTCGAGTTGAAGAGTTAAAGAAATCTGCTGCTAGAACCGATGCTATAAACGCCTGAATCCGGGCAAAAGCATGGGTGCCAGATTTTGATCCTGTTGAAGCGGCCCAGGGCTTCCCAAGCTTGAAGGAAGATGGGACAGAATTCAGCAAAGAGGATCTCCGAGCTATAAACCGGGAAGTGTGCCCTCTGGCTTGTCAATTGGTTGAAGAAGCAGATTTGTCTCACTATCAAGCTCAATATGATGGTCAAAACAAACGAGTGGCTGCACCATTCCTAAAGCGGAGAACCTTATACCTCCAATCCGTAAGCATACTTACGCTCCTGACATTGAACCGTCGTTGCTGATCCATGATGAAGCTGTCTTTCAAGCATTAATGGGAATCGTCTGGACAACTGTTGATTTCAACCATTGGGTAGGGAAGCGAGAGGTTGAAGCGGCGCAAGATGACCCATAACCATCGAGGCCAAGCTGGTGACCAAGCATGAACCGGAAGCGGTTTAAATTACTGCTCCTTTATGTTCTGTGAAAACAATTATCTTATCTGGGCATTGTGTTGCCTTGTAATAGACTAGCTGCCACACTTGGTTTTGATATGCCTTCGTGCATACTTACCTCAACTTATGCTTCCATTGAATCATCAATCTTACACTGTTGTCTGCAGCCAAAAAAACTTAAAACGCCACTGTGGTTGTATCACCAGGCGGTTCATAATATCTATGTATATGAAACCAAAGATAATATCTTAGATTTAAACATATGATCAAATATGGAAATATATGATACCTGCCATCGTAGGGCATGAAGTTGGCTGTGCCAATCTTGAAGCGGAGTTTAAAAAACCCACTCTCTTGGAGGAGAAAACAGCTCCTGTGAATATAAGGTCGGTTTATCAGGTAAACCGTTCCGGGTTACGATGAACACCGGTGTTACTCCATAATAGGATGTTATCAAAAAATCAAACCGGGCAAAGAGTCTCCGGATTAAGAGTGGACCGTGTTCCGTCAACTGACAGTCGAACCGGTTTAATAATTGTCGGTTTGAAAACACAACAAGAGAAATATGCAAAAAGAGAAACAAATTTCAAGCAAACACAAAGATAGAATTATTTGCAAAAATAGGCTGTTGAGCCGATCAAGTGGCATTACCATGGTCGGACACGACCAAGCCCACGATAGGAGTAGCTATGGTTCAAGTCAACTAGGTCCCCAAATGATGCAGTGGCATTACGCCGATCAAGAGGTGTAGCGAAGGTTGAGTTCAACCAAAGCCCCAAGTGATTACGTGGCCTTAGGCCGATCAAAGGCGTGTTGGTTGAGGCGTGACCAAGTCCCCAAGTGATTATGTGGCTTTACGCCTATCAAAAGGTGTTGCATTGGTTCGGACATGACCAAGCCCCCAAGTGATATGATATAAAGCTTGTTGAAAAAGCTAACTCAAGGGGTAAACGGAGGCGCTTTAAGATAAAAACTCCGTGTAACCACACATGATGTAAAAATAACGAGAGACCCTGCTTTAGCTAAGGCTCCGGTTTATTGTATTGATCATAATATATACATTGTCATAATATGTACATAAGTAGAGCCTATGGCTCAAAGTATAAATAAGGCGAAGATGAGCTATGTTCCACGGCCTATTGGTCTCCTCCTCGATGTCGTGAGTCTTTATGCTCTCGAATATCGATCGATAGTATGACCCGTTGTGCAGATTCTTGCTGACCACGAAAGGTCCCTCCCAAGGTGGGGATAGCTTGTGCATATCGATCGGTCTTGGATGAGCAGACACCAAATCTCCTTCTTGAAAGGTTCGGTTCTAACTTCGGCGGCTGTGATAGCGACGAAGATCCTGCTGGTAAATCGCCGAACGGGCAGCTGCGATGTCATGCTCCTCGTCCAACAGGTCCAAAGCGTCTTGCCGTGCTACCTCGTTGTTCGCTTCAACATAAGCTGCTACACGAGGTGAATCATGACAGATATCACTGGGGAGAACCGCCTCCGCTCCGTAGACCATGAAGAACGGTGTGTATCCTATCGATCTATTGGGCGTAGTATTGATGCTCCATAATACAGATGGTAACTCCTCAACCCAACAACCCGGCATCCGCTGCAAAGGAACCATAAGTCGGGGTTTGATGCCTCGTAAGATCTTTTGGTTAGCCCTCTCTGCTTGGCCATTGGACTATGGTTGAGCGTCTGATGAAACGTCAAGCCGGATGTGCTCACGTTCACAGAACTCCTTCATAGCACCCTTGGACAGGTTGGTACCATTATCAGTAATGATGTTGTGTGGAAAGCCAAACCGGAAAATCACCTTTTTGATGAATTGAACCGCCGTGGCTGCATCACACTTGCTAACGAGCTCGCTTCCACCCACTTAGTAAACTTGTCAACCGCCACCAAAAGGTGGGTCTTCTTGTCCTTGGACCTTTTGAAAGGCCCAACCATATCCAGCCCCAAGTCATGCGGCCAAGTAATTGGAATCATCCTCAATTCTTGAGCGGCACATGAATCGTCTTGAGAACTTCGACAGCCATCACATCGCCTAACCAGGTCCTCCGCATTAGCATGAGCAGTCAACCAATAGAAGCCGTGACAAAACGCCTTAGCCACCAAAGACTTTGAACCGGCGTGGTGACCACAATCCCCTTCGTGGATTTCGCGCAAGATTTCACAACCTTCCTCAGGAGACACACAACATTGAAGCATACGAGACACTGCAATGATGCAACTTCGCCATTGACAATAGTCATGGACTTGGATCGCGGATTATCTGCTGGCGAGTCTCATCCTCTGTAACTTCGCCCGGTTCATGTAGGCAAGATAAGGAACCGTCAATCGGAATGACATGAAGAGCCGCAACCAATTGAGCCTCCGGATCAGGAATAGCCAAATCCTCTTCACTAGGGAGCTTGATAGACGGGTTATGCAGAACATCCAAGAAGACATTAGGCGGGACCAGTTTACGTTCAGAGCCCGGCCGGCTTAAAGCGTCCGCCGCTTAGTTCTTCCGTCATCCCGTGATCCACGATATCCTTTGAAGTGACCTGCAACAATATCCACCTCACGACGATATGCTGCCATGGCGGATCCTTAGAATCCCAAGTGCGGATACTTGTTGGGCCACCAGTCCGAGTCACCGAAGCACTTAACTCGGCTGAGATTCATCTCCTTAGCCATCCGGAGACCATGGAGTAAAGCTTCGTACTCAGCTGCATTGTTAGTACAAGGGAACATTAAGCAGAGAACGTAATAGAACTTATCACCTCGTGGGGAAGTTAACACGACTCCAGCCCCCGAGCCCTCCAATTGCCTGGACCCATCTAAATGAATAGTCCAATAGGTGTGATCCGGCCTTTCTTTAGGTGCTTGTAGTTCCGTCCAATCATTGATGAAATCTACAAGTGCTTGAGATTTGACCGCCGTCCGAGGCACGTATTTCAATCCGTACGGCCCAAGCTCTATAGCCCACTTGGCAATCCGGCCAGTTGCCTCCCTATTCTGAATTATATCTCCCAAAGGAGCAGAGCTGACCACTCTGATGGGATGTCCCTGGAAGTATTGTTTAAGCTTCCGGCTTGCCATAAAAACTCCATACACCAGCTTCTGCCAATGTGGGTACCTTTGCTTGGATTCAATAAGCACCTCGCTGATATAGTAAACCGGACGTTGAACCGTATATTCCTTGCCCGCCTCTTTGCGCTCCACCACAATAGCTACGCTGACTGCACGAGCATTAGCTGCCACATATAGCAGCAATGGTTCCTTGTCAATCGGAGCAGCAAGAACAGGCGGATTGGCTAGCTGCCGCTTTAAATCCTCAAACGCTTTATCAGCAGCCGAACTCCAGATGAATTGATCTGTTTTCTTCAGCATCTGATACAAAGGGATCGCCTTCTCACCGAGGCGGCTGATAAACCGGCTCAATGCGGCAATCCGTCACCTTAGCGTTAAGCGTCATTGATACACTTGGCTTAGCGGGGAGGTGATAGATGTGATCTTCTCCGGATTAGCCTCAATTCCCCTGTTGGATACCAGAAAACCCAATAACTTGCATGCCGGTACACCAAAAACACACTTGGCCGGGTTGAGCATCATCTTGTATGTCCGCAGGTTATCAAAGGTTTCCTTCAAATCGTCAACCAGAGTCTCCTTCTCCCTTGACTTAACCACAATATCATCCACATAGGCATGTACATTACGGCCGATTTGCTTATGAAGGCAATTATGTACACACCGTTGATAAGTTGCCTAGGCACTCTTGAGCCCAAAGGGCATAGATACATAGTAGAAGGCTCCAAAGGGAGTTATGAACGATGTCTTCTCCTGGTCCTTAACTGCCATCTTGATCTAATGATAACCAGAATATGCATACAGAAAACTCAAACGCTCAAACCCGCAGTAGCATTAATAATCTGATCGATGCGGGGGAGGGCAAAAGGATCTGCTAGACAAGCCTTGTTAAGATCTGTGTAATCCACACACATGCGCCAGGTGCCGTTTTTCTTAAGAACCAGCACGGATTAGCCCGCCATTCGGGATGGAAAACTTTGACAATAAAGCCAGCCGCTAAGAGCACAGCCACCTCCTCTCAATAACTGCGCCTTTCTTGATTAAACCGGCGGGCTGCTTCACCGGTTTGTACTTAGAATCGACATTAAGAGTGTGCTCGGCGAGTTCCCTCGGTACACAGGCATGTCGGAAGGCTTCCATGCAAAAATGTCGATTCTCATGGATGAACTTCGATGGCGGCGCTTTCCTATTTCGGATCAAGTTGGTGCGATCTTGAACTGCTTGGGCGAATCGCCAGTCTGAAGTCAACAAGCTTAGTCTCATCTGCCGATTTGAACTTTAGGGCCGGATCATGCTCTGTAGTTGGCTTCTTCAATGGAGTCATGTCCGCCGGATCAACATTATCCTTGTAGTATTTCAACTCTTCCGTGGCACAAACCGACTCTGCATAGGCCGCATCACCTTCTTCACACTCCAAAGCAATCTTGCGACTTCCATGAACAGTTATTGTCCCCTTGTGACCCGGCATCTTGAGCTGCGAATAAATATAACAGGGTCGTGCCATAAATTTGGCATAAGCCGGCCGCCCAAATAGGGCGTGATATGGGCTCTGGATCTTCACCACCTCAAAAGTCAATGTCTCTGACTTGGAATCATGATCGTCTCCAAAGGCCACTTCCAGAGCTATCTGCCAACAGGATATACTGACTTACCAGGTACCACACCGTGAAATACCGTATTGGACGGTTTAAGATTTTTATCTGTTAGCCCCATACGGCGGAAGGTCTCATAGTATAGGATATTAATACTGCTCCCTCCATCCATGAGCACCTTGGTGAATTTATAACCTCCACACGAGGTGCCACCACCAATGCTAGCTGACCGGATTGTCAACACAGGGAGGTGATCCTCTCTGCTCCATATGATTGGCTGTTCGGACCAGCATAAATAACGAGTACGGCGGTTCAACGAATTCACCGCTTCGCTTGTGAAGCTTCGGTCTCGCTTATCCAAGCTAGTGGTGAAGACATGATATTGCCGCTATTCAAGCTGCTTGGTTGCTCGATAACCCATTTGTTGCTGCTGCTGGTTGTAACCACCCTGGTTATTCTGATTATTTTGATTGTTATGTCCACCCCGATTACCATTGAAGCTCGAACCGGAATTTCCTCCACCGTGACCTGGCCCATGGAATCCGGATCCTAAGCCACCACCTAATCCATGATCATATCAGAAAGCATTAGAATTCTTTAACTCTTGCATAATGTAACAATCCTTCCAAAGATGGTTGGCTGGCATCTCCTTCGTCCCGTGCTTTAGGCAGGGCTGGTTTAACAGATAGGTCAGGCGGTCCGAGTTAGGACTTGGAGCCCCACCGCGATTCGACGGTTTACCTTTTAAATCGCTGGCCCTTGTCTGCTTGTTGGTATTATCCACAAAGTCCATGCTGCTATCCGCTTTACGCTTGCCTCCGTTTCCATGACCTGTCGTGTTGTGTTGTTGCCCTTTGGAGTTGCTGCTCTTTTTTCCCTTCCCTGTCTTGTCATCATCAGACTCGGGATCCTTGGTACTATCAGAATCAGCATACTTCACTAACGCAGCCATGAGGTTCCCCATATCGTTACAATGGCGCTTCATCCGTCCCAATTTAACCTTAAGAGGCTTAAACCGGCAGTTGCCTTCCAAGGTTATAACCGCGGAATCAGCGTTGATGCGGTCTGATGAATGCAAAATTTCCGAGACCCGCCGCACCCAACGTGTTGTTGACTCGCCTTCCTCCTAGACACAGGCCGCCAAGTCCACTATCGACATGGGCTGCTTACATGTATCCTTAAAATTCTGGATAAACCGGGCTCGTAACTGGGCCCATGAACTGATAGAATTGACTGGTAAACTTTTTAACCAAGTACGGGCCGTCCCTTCAAGCATCATGGTGAAATACTTACATACGCGCGCTTCATCCACATCAAGCATCTCCATGGCCATCTCATAGCTCTCCACCCATGTTTCTGGAGACAAATCGGCAGTGTAATTTGGCACCTTGCGCGGGCCCTTGAAATCCTTGGGCACGCACACATTGCGTAAAGCGGGGATAAGACATGTCACCCCCAAAGAACTAGAAGTGACCCCTGGCTCGACCGAGGTGGTTGGACAAACCAGCGTAAGTTGACGAGCCTCGTCTTTGCGCTTCTTTCGGCCTCTCTGGCGCCCGACCGGTCCACCACTTCCTGAGCATCACCAATACCCCCTGCCGGGTTATTTCCACGGGGCGCTTCACGGTTCCGTGCATTACTTGATACGGCTGGTTCATCCATACGTCTGCTATAGCTCCGGCTTGGACGGAGGGTGGAATGAATCCGGTCACGGCTGCATGAATATGCTTCCTGTTGAATCAAGGCTGTCCGAAGAAGCTCCTTAACCCGGCGTGTCTCCACCGCCTGTGGAGAATCACCCTCAATCGGGATGGCCTCCAGTCGTGAAGCGGCGGCGACAAGATTGTCCATTGGATTGGAATAATGACCCGGAGGTGTCGGGACAGGCTGAGGCACAACATTGTTCTGTCGAGGCGGCTCCATCAGGCGAGGCTGAACCGGCGCGCCCGTTCAGTGCTTCGCCGGTTCACCACCGGCGGGTTACTAGTTGATAGAGGCAAAGGTGTCCGATGTTTCGATGAGATGGTGGCTATCGTTTTACGTGGGAGTCGACCTTGGCGATCCGACTACTGACGTCGCGAGGCGTCGGCCTTAGCAATCGCTAAACCAACTTCGAGGGTTATTGACCACGCGAACACGATCAACCTAACCACGAGGGCATGTTTCCTGCGAGCAAGCGAAGAACAAGCAAGAAACTAAGATTGCAATCTGGATATTGTGAATATAAGAGAAAGCTTTATTAATAAAGGTGGCGTTACGTGGCGCTTGGTGCAGTCGTTGAACACAAGCGAAATGCAGAAGTTGCAGCTATGGCGAACTTTTAATCTAAACAAAGCCCAAAGTCTAAGCGGTGCCCTAAGGGCTGTATATATGGAGGAAGAGGGGAATTTCGTGGCCCTTGGGGAAGGGGTCGAAACCAACCCTATCTCTTGTTTCCCCACACATACGGACTCTAAAACAGCCTATACTTATGTATTTCGAAATTACATGGGCTGGCCCAATAATAAGGTGTGTGCAGCACCTAGAATAGCCTCTGGACGAAATTTATGAAGTGGCATCTTGTATATTTCGTCCAAGGCTTCATTCACTCCTTATGGTGGCTTCAAAGTCCTGGAATCATCACTTGTAACTCCGTTCTTGATCCCCTAGCATGCCATCAACTCCATGCTTCTTCTTGCTCCAATGTTCATCCTTCTCCAAGCTAGGCCCTTCATTTGTAAGCAAAACAAATGTATCCAATTTAGGCAGCATCATATTCTCATCAACATTAGAATCATTACCAAGAAAAGAAAGTACACAGTAATTTAATTGGCGTCTTGTGAGCTCTAGTAATTGGTCCGATTATATGTAACGATGGGGGCTATGGGTGTAACAATGGTATTGATGTCCTCATCATGGCTGTAGGCTTTTACCTTCATCGAAGGGCGAACGATATAACTCCGTGTCTTGTATGCCTTTAACCTCTAGGTTAACCAGCGCGATGGCCCTCGACTAAGTCCTTTCACGTGGACATCTGCCGTGACAATTCCACGACGGTTGGCGCCACCGTGGGGCTATCGCCGACGGTTTGATGATCTTAGAGGCAAGTTCGAAGGACTCGAAGGTTATCTGTGGGCGGATGACTAAGAGTCGTCGCGGCAAGCTTTACATCGGCAATCGCGAATTTGGGGCCCAGGCCGGCTTTCGATTGAGTCGGATACGGGTCCCCTTTGGCGGCATACTGCGTGTTCATCGGCAAGATCGGCGAGCGGGGGCTGGGCGGGCATCTGCACCGACCTCGTCGAGGCAGCTCGGTGACGAGGAAGAATCCTGCCTGGCTAAACCGGCGGTCGGCGTGCTTTCGTGGGAGTCATCCACGGAGGCTACGAGACGGATCAGCATCCGTGGCGAAACCGTTGTCTACTCTGGCGGCAGTCGTCGGCGGGAGAAAGAGTCTGTACCGGTACAAGATGGCGGATCGAGGCTGTTCGGCGGTGAGAGTATTCGGACCCCGATCTACCCAGCGGGTTGGGATCTTCATGGCGATGCAGCGGCGCTTCACTCTTCAACGCGGCGCCCACAGTACGCGGTTCAGCAGCGATGATGGCGGCGAAGGAAGGAGGCCCTGCTGGCGCCCGCCGGCTCGAGTTTTGTCGAACTTTCGGCGCATTGGCGTGCTCATGGCGAGAGGCTAATCCGCTGGATCGGGACCTGCACTGCGGAGATTGCAAGGTGAGAACAGATCACTAAAGCTAAAGCGGACACAGCAGCAGCAGCGTGAGGATGGCGGCGGAGCAGGCCGCTTTGGATCTTGAGAACTTATAGGCTCATCTTTGGATCAGAGCGCGTCGCATGAAGTCATGAAAAAAATGCGGTCCGTTTACCTTTGGTTTTCGAGGAAGAGCTTTTCAATACCCGGGGAGGGACCGGTAATCCGCCACGGTGGTAAACCGCGGAAGCTTTGGGGACAGCCGCAGTTCAGCCCGTGTGATAGATCTGCCTCGCCATCACACGGCGCCCCCAGCTGTCTGAACACCTCGGGTCATTACTCCAACCCGATGGATAACCTTGTGGCGGCGGCGGCACGGTTGGGCGATTCAATTGAAGGATTCACCGCGGTAGAGACACGCGGGTTAAGGAGCTCCTCGGGGCGGCCACGGCTCGGCGGGAAGCATATTCATACTGATGGGACGGATCCTCCACCCCGCCCGAGCGGAGTTATAGCGGTGGCGCAGATGAACAACCGTATCAAGCAGCAGCGACACGGTCTGCCTCGAGCAACAACCCGGCGGTGGCGAAGACTCTCAAGTGGTGGTGGACGGGCGGGAGCGCGAGGGGAGGCGAGTTAGCGGCGCAACATGAGGACCATCAGCTCGCGCGGTTCGTCCAACCATCTTGAACCGGGTCACGTCCGGATCATTAGGGGTGCCTTGTCTCGTCCCGCTTTACGCAATGTCGCTTGCCTAAGGATTTCAAAGGACCCATAAGGTACCCAATTACACGCTGATTTGGCTCGAGCGTGGATAGAAAGCTATGAGATGGCCATGGAGATCTTTGGATGTGGATGAAGCTGCATGTGAAGTACTTCACTATGATGTTGGAAAGTGCGGCCGGACTTGGTTGAAAAACTTGCCGCCCTTCGATCGGTTCATGGACCCGATTGCGGACCGGTTCATTCAAATTTCAAAGACACACTGTAAGCAGCCCATATACATGGTGGATTTAGCGGCTTGTGTCGGCGGAGGAGAATCCACAACCCATTGGGTGCGCGCGTCTCGGAAGTTTTACACTCTTGAGACGGATCAACCCTGATTCGCGATCTTAACCTTGGAAGCCAATTGCGGTTTGAACCGTTGAAACTGAAGTTGGAGTGCATGAAGCGTTTTGCAATGACATGGGCACTCTAATGGGTGTTTTGGTAAAATACGCTGATTACGATAGTACCAAGGATCCGAGTGCAGGGATGACGAAGTAGGGAAGGAAAACAAGCGGCAATTCCAAAGCCAGCAGCATCGGTCGAGCAATGGTGGGAACAAGCGTAAAAGCAAGCGGTAACATGGGCCGTAGCCAACACCAGCAGCGGACAAAGGTTCAGCGGCGCAAGGTAAACAATCAAACCGGGCGGTCACAATCCGGATCGCTTGAATTACATATTGAATCAACCTTGTCGAAGCATGGGGCCGAAGGAGGTACCGGCAAACCACCTTTGGAAGGATTGTTATATTATGCGGGAGTTCAAAACTCTAACTCTTTCGGTATGATCAAGGGTCGGCGGTTCAGGATCCGCCCGGATTACTGTGGAGAAATTCTGGCCGGGATTCGGTGGTAATCCGGGCGGGCAAGGCAATCGAGCAACGAACAATCGAGCAATCGAACCGGGGGTTACGATCAACAACAGCGGCGATCGGGTTACCAAAGTAATCCAGCGAGTTAAGCGATGGACAATACCGTCTTTACCACCAGCTTGGACAGGCGGGACCGAAAACTTGAGCGGGCGGTCGGTGTTGTTGAACCGGCTGCGCCGCGTACCTCGCTGGTCGAGCAGCCTATCGTATGGAAGCGAAGGACCACCCTCCCGGGTTTACAATCCGGTCGATTAGCCCTAGTAGTGGCGCCTCGGGTAGGAGGATACAAGTTTACCAAGGTGCTTATGGATGGAGGAAGCAGCATCAACATCACGTACTATGAGACCTTCCGGTATGGGGTTAACGAGATAGGCATCTTAGGCCGTCCGGCCAGTGTTTCACGGTGTGGTGCACAGCAAGTCGGCATACCCGATCGGTAAGATAGCTCTGGAGGTGACCTTTGGGGATGAACATGACTCGGATCGGAAACATTGGCGTTTGAGTGGTGAAAATTCAAAGTCCTTACCGCCCTTTTTGGGCGGCGGCTTATGCTAAATTTATGGCACACCCTGTTATGTTTATATACAGCTGAAAATGCGGGTCACAAAGGGGCGATAACGGTTCATGGTAGCCGCGCGGATTGCTTTGGAGTGTGAGGAAGGTGATGCGGCTTATGCGAGTCGTTTTGTGCCCTTTGAAGAGTTAAAGTATTATAAAGACAATGTTGATCCGGCGGATATGACCCCTTTGAAGAAGCCAACTACTGAGCATGATCCGGTTTAAAGTTCAAATCGGCAGTGAGACAAAACTTGTTGATTTTGTGCGGCGATTCGTCCAAGCGAGTTCACCATCGGTGCCAACTTGGATCCTAAATAGGAAGCGGCGCTCATCGAGTTCATCCGTGAGAATCGGGACATTTTGCATGGAAGCCTTGACATGCCGGTGTACCGAGGAACTCGTGAAACACTCTTAATATTGACCCCAAGTGCAGACCGGTAAGCGGTTTCTTCGCGGTTCAATGAGGAAAAGCGCAAGGCCATTGGAGAAAAGTTGCTAGGCTCTTAGCGGCAGGGTTTATTGTTGAAGTCTTTCATCGAGTGGCTTGCTAATCCGGTGTTGGTCCTTAAGAAGAATGGCACTTGGCGCATGTGTGTGGATTACACAGATCTTAACAAAGCTTGTCCGGCAGATCCTTCGCCCTCCCGCATTGACGGATCATTGATGCTCTGGCGGGTTGTGGCGTTTGAGCTTTTGGATCGTATTCGGTTATCACCAGATTAAGATGGCGGTTAAGGACCAGGAGAAGGCGGCGTTTATCACCTTTTGGAGCCTTCGCTATGTATCTATGCCTTTTGGGCTCAAGGCGCCCAAGCAACTTATCGGCGTTGCGTCTGAATTGTTTGCACGAACAGATCGGCCGTAGCGTGCTGCGCTTATGTGGATGATATCGTGGTGAAATCAAGGCAGAAGGAAGCGTTGATTGAGGATTTAAAGAAACTTTTGACAACTTCGGGTGTACAAGATGATGCTCAACCCGACCAAGTCGTCTTTGGTCTTCCGGCGGAGCAAGTTGTTGGGTTTCCTTGTGTCCAGCGAGAGATTGAGGCTAATCCGGAGAAGATTACAGCTATCACCTCCTTGGCTAAGCCAAAGTGTATCAGCGATGTCCAACGTTTGGCAGGCGGATTGCTGCGCTAAGCGGTTTATCGATCGCCTAGGAGAAGGCTATTCCTTTGTACGGAATCTTTGAAGAAGGCGGATCAATTAAATGCGGGCTCGATTCTTGATGAGGCATTGGAGGACTTAAGCGGGCTGGCCAACCCGCTTTGTTCTTGCCGCTCCTATTGACGAGAGCTCTGTTATATGTTCTTTGCTAATGCCGGGCGTTAGTGTAGCCATTGTGGTGGGCGCAAGGAGGCGGGAAGGAGTATCCGGTTCAGCGACGATTTATTACATCAGTGAGTTCTCATCGAGTCAAACAAAGATATCCGCATTGGCGAAGCTGGTATATGGAGTTTTATATGGCAAGCGGAAGCTGAAGCGATATTTCGAGGCACCCCATCACAATGGTCGATTCGGCTCCTTTGGGCGATATCATCTGAGAACGGAAGTGGCGGCGGATTGCTAAGTGGGCTATAGAACTTGGGCATACGGTTTAAGGTATGTGCCTCGGACGGCGGTAAATCTCGAGCACTTGTAGATTTCATTAATGATTGGGCGGAGTTGCAAGCACACGAAGAAAAGCGGATCATACCTATTGGACCATCCACTTTGATGGGTCCGAGGCAATTGGAGGGCTCGGGGCTGGAGTCGTACTTCCCACGAGGTGACAAGTTACATTACGTTCTTAAGCTTTATGTTCCCTGTACTAACAATGCAGCTGAGTATGAAGCTTTGCTCCATGGTCTCTGGATGGCTAAGGAGATGAATCTAAGCGGGTCAAGTGCTTTGGTGACTCGGACTTGGTGGCCCGACAAGTGTCGAGAACTTGGGACTCAAGGACCCACTCATGGCTGCGTGCCGTCGGAGGTAGATATGGTTGCGGGACACTTTAAAGGTTATCAGGTGGACCATGTGGATCGCCCGGAAGAGCGAGGCGGCGGATGCTTTAAGCGGCTCGGTTCTCAACGTAAACGGTCCGCCCAATGTCTTCCTTGACGTCTTGCACAATCCGTCGGTTAAGCTTCTGATGAGTCGATTTAGCTATTCCTGATCCGGAGGCTCACTTGGTGGCGACCTTGCATGTCATTCGGTTGGACCCTCCCTTATTTGGCATATATGAACGGGGCGAGTTACGGAAGGCGAGGCGCTGGCCCGACAGATAGTTGGCGGTCTAAATCTATGACCATACATAAGGCGAGTTGCATCATTGCGGTGTGTCAAGGCGTTTCAGCGTTGTGTGTCCCCGAGGAAGGCCGTGAGATATTGCGAGATCCATGAAGGGATTGTGGTCATCACGCGGTTCAAAATCCTTGGTAAAGCGTTTATACGGTTTCTATTGGTTGACAGCCCATGCTGATCTGGAAGATCTGGTCGAGACGATGTGATGGTTGCCAAAAGTTCTCGAGGCGTGCTCATGTACGGCCCAAAATTGAGGATGATTCAATTACTTGGCCGTTTGCGACTTGGGGGCTGGATATGGTTGGACCTTTCAAAAGGTCCAAAGACAAAAAACCCACCTGTTGGTGGCGGTTGATAAGTTTACCAAGTGGGTCGGCGAGCACAGTCGATAAGTGTGATCTTGGCCCGCGGCGGTTCAGTTCATCAAAAGGTGATTTTCGGTTTGGGTTTCCACGGTATCATCACAGACAATGGCACCAATTTGTCCAAGGGAGCCATGAAGGAGTTTTGTGGCGAGCACATCCGACAGCGTTTCTTGATTGCTCACCCGCGGTCAATGGTCAAGCGGAGCGAGCTAATCGGAGATCTTGAGGGGTATTAAACCCGACTTATGGTCCCTTTAGTGAGGGGCGCGGGTTGTTGGGTCGAGGAGCTGCCATCGTGATATGGAGTATCAATACTACACAAACAGATCCACTTGATTACGCCGTTCTTTATGGTCTATGGGCGGGCGGTTCTTCCTGTGATATCGTCATGGCTACGCCCGCATGGCGGCTTATGTTGAGGCGATAGTGAGGCAGCCCAGCGGGGCGATTTGGATCATTGGATGAGGCGAGATATGGCGGCTGCTCGTTCGGCGATTTACCGGCAAGATCTTCGTCGGTATCACAGCGGCGGGTTAGAACAAGAACCTTCGGGAAGGAGACTTGGTGCTTGGCTCATTCAAGACCAGACAGATATGCAAGCTATCCCCACCTTGGGAAGGGCCTTTTGTGGTCGATGAGAATCTGTACAGCAGGTCATACTATCGATTGATGTTCGAGGCGGAAAGACTCACATACGTCGAAGAGGAGACCAACAGGCCGTGGAACATAGCTCATCTTGACCTTATTATACAGAGCCATCGGCTCCACTTATGTACATATTAAGACAATGTATATGTTATGAATAAAAGCAATAAACGGATCCTCGGCCAAGCGAGGTATCCGTTACATATAAAATCGGTTTGGGTACATGGAGATGTTGTGGTGAGCGGCCTCGGTTTAACCCTTGGCCTTGCTTTTGAGAAATTTTGTCACTTGGGGGCTTGGTGGTGTCGAACCAATGCAACACCTCTTAGCGGTAAAAGCCACCGGATCATTGGGGACATGGTCACGTCTGAACCGAGCCGCGCCTCTTGCTCGGCTTAAGGCCATAGAATCACTTGGGGCTTTGGTGAACCGAACCATTGCAATGCCACTTGATCGGCATCATGCCACGAGTTCGAGTTGGGGACTGGCTGACTTGAACCATCGCTACACCTTATAGGGGCTTGGTCTGTCCGACCATGGTAACACCATCTGATCCGGCTCAGTACAGCCTTTTCTTGCAAAACGATTTTTATCATTGCTTTTGCTTCCATGTGGTCTTTATACCAATCATTTGGCTGGCCTTCTTAAACCGACAAACCTCTTTAAACCAGATTTAAGTTGTCAGAATTGGTACATTTTAATCCGGCGATTTTTTCGGTTTGATTTTTACATTAACATCCCATCATGGAGTAACGGGGGCTTATCATGCCGACACGGTTTACGATAAACCGGCATTTTAAACACAGAGTTATTTTCTCCTTTGCGAGGTAATAGTTTCTAAACCTCCACCTCAAGATTGGCTCAAACCAACTGCATGCCCGGCATTGGCGGTACTTTTATATCATAACATTTGATCATATACATCCCTATTTTAGTATATAAATATATAGGCGTCACAAGCGGCTGGCGACACAAGCATGGTGGCGAGTTAAAAATTTGTGATTGCGAGGCAATAAAAGTTGAGGTTCATCACTCCACGATGTCGGCACCACCATGCAAAAGTTCTGGTGAGGTTGTAAAGGCATTGTTCAAAACAAAGTCTTGACTATACTATTACAAAGCCCTTAAGGCCCGATGTTTCATGTGGTGTTATGCCTTGAAGCTTTGGGCGTCGCCCGGCTTGACGGATTACGCTTCTTCGCCGGGTTGGCGTGAGGTAGAGGCGCTGGCGTCGGTTCAACTTCTTCTTCTTCCTCACCCAAAGCCGGAAGTCATTGGTAGACCAGTCAATCCGGGTTAAGGCACGAAAAGCAGCTTCTTCACTTATCAGTTCAGCGGATCAGCGTCGGGCGTAAGTGTGCTTACGGTTGGAGGAACAAGGCTCGCACTTCAGGATGACAAACTCCACCCGCTTGTTGTTTGCGTCATAAAAAGCGGTGAACCTCGAGGTTGGCTTGGCTGCCGTTGACTTCGCCAGGTGACGCATTTCCTTTGTTATCCGCTTGAGCGTCGTTATCAAAACTTCACCGTTCTCTTGGCGCTGAAATCTTTGGCTATGTCGGCGAATCAAGATCCGCTATCACGCCTTGCACGAGTCGAGCGATGGGTGCCAGCCGGGCGCGGATCGCTTCAATTCTTCAAGCTGCCCGGAATCATGGACAGCGGTCGGTGTCTCTCGATCAGGGGCGGCGCGTGTTGTCGTCTGAAGTGGCGCATATGACTCGCTGGGCGCGGTATACAGACTGCTCAATCAAGGTGTAAAGCCTTGAGCTTCTTCCGCTTATCGAGGCCAGATGAGCAATAAACACTGCACTGCAGTTCGAACAGCTCAAGTTAAACCGGCGGCAATGTTAAAGCGAGTGTATTGATTGGAAATTTTCTTACCAAAAGATGGCGGAGGTCATGGCATGCACTTGGCGCTTGACTCGGTAAGCTCTTGATCACGGTTTAAGGCTGCTTGACTTCTTCGCCCGTTTTTCAAACCGGCCTTCTCGGTGTCGATTGGCCCTTCGGTTGTACCACTCCTTCAGCTGTTCCATAGTGGCCAAGGCGTTTTCAGTTCGTCCTTGGCCTTAGTGGTTTCTTGTTGAGTTTCAGTTGGCTCGCCAGATCCTTGAGCTGCGTTTTCTTGGTATATTTCATTACGGTAACAAAGGGAGCACGTTAGTTGTTTCATCATAAAGTCCCAAGCTCAATATAAATATTCACCTTGGCACTTGGGGCTAATGGCTAATTGATCTCGGTTTGCCATGAGGATCTGAGAAATTAAGTCGGTTTAACTATGCTAAAGTGAAACCGACCCTTGGGGAACTACAATCTGCAGTTCAAAGCATATGTTCTTTATGAAAAGTTAAGTCGGTTTAACTATGCTAAAGTTAAACCGACCCTTGAGAAGCTACTATACAGCCACGATGCGGAAAGACATAACTCGTTACCTCAAAGCGGTCCTTCATCCGGTTTACAGACCAGCTTCAAAGTCACGGCTGGTATAGAGCCGGTTCGAAACCGGAGTGGAGTTCTTGGGCGAGAAAAATTGTAAATGGCGGACAAATCAGTTTTCCCTTGTCTTTACCCATGGTGGCAGACTCTCCTTAGCCTTTGTTTTTGTTAAGCGGGTGGCTAGGGGCAGTATACCGATGCCGTCACAATAACATCATCATTCTTGGCGGGCTGGCTGGATCGGCGGTCTTCTTTGGGCTTGGTGCCTTCTTGCTCTGGCTCGGCGGTTCAACAATTACAACCCGCTCTGTGGGCGGGTTTGGTGGAACAAGCTGCGAGGTTTCCACTTGGACCTCGGTTCAGCTTGGCGGATCAGCGATGTCGTCTTTGTACAGCTCGCGGAGCTTTCCTTGGCGACCGAGGGATTTTTGTGTGTTTGTTACGGGTTCTTTTCGGATCAACATCTGCGAGTAGGATCAAGGGTTTTGCTTTCTTACTCAAGCGAGCCTTGGTGCTGCAATATTCAGAAGTGGATTAAGACAAATCGACCAAGGCAATGGTGAATCGAATTGTGGATAGCAATTACATACCTGCGGCAACTTTCAGCGGAGGCGGTTGTGTGGTGGATGAACCGCCCGAGCGAGTTGGAAGAGCACGATAATTGGTCGAGACGGATTGAGAGGACATCGGAAGAAACCTTTTAAGGGATAACGCTTTTCGGAGAGCAAGTCACCTCACGGGCGGCGCTTCCGGGTTGGTGTGTCAGTAAACGGATGAGGTAATCCGTTGGCCCTTTGTGCCGGGTCGTCGGCGCTCTTCTGCCTCTTGTGTCTTCAAGGAAAGATTTGGATTCAAGTAAGCACATGAAGGATATTTTTTCACTTTCGGACTGCACGGCGAATTCTTTTAACCGGCGCAAGATCGGATTCGGAAGAAAGAATGATTACCTCAACGAATTCGGCATGGTAGCCGGCATCATCACAGGAGGTGAAATTGTCGATAAAAAGAATACAAAGGACAAGTCATAAGCAAGAAGAAACACAAAGCGGAAAGCGGTTTCTGGCGGCTCCCTATAAGAATATCAAGTTTTACCTCAACCGATTCTTCGTCCTCCGGCGGATCGGAGGACTCGGCTTTCTTCTTGCCTGCCTTCTTGGTGGCCTTGGATTTCTACCTTGGCGCCGAACCGGTTTAGTGCGTTTCGGAAGGAGCTGTCGGCTGAAAGTAACAATGATTAATGCATGTCAACAAAGTATTAAGGACCCAAAGCGGTGAGTAGAGCTTTACGCGGCGGTTGATTAACAATACAGAGATGGAGCCAACCCGGTTAGGCTGCGAGGCGGAGATCGGTTCGTCAAGCATCTTCTTGACAATCTCTGTGACCTCGAGTTCAGTTATGGGCAGTTCGTGGCGTCTTTGAGGTCTTTGAGGCTGCGGTGTACTCATGCATCAATCCGGGCGGCGGCTTGGTGGCAAAACGCCCCAAAAAACCCAACACCGCACAAAGGTCTCGCCGATTAAGCCATTAGCCATTAGAGCCGGAGCTTGATTATTTGGTAGCGAAGTTCTTGCGTTCATGGCGGTTAAGCGTCTTGAGCGATGGATGCTGGTTCTTGAGCAGTGAGGCGATAACCCGGCAAGGGATTCTCATTGGCGGGAGCAGTGTTCGGCGGTAGAACCAGGTTTGGTTCCAATCCTTTGGATGGCTGTGTTGTTTGGCGTGAGAAAATCCACTTCCTTCCTCTTACGGATTGAAGCGCCGCCTAGCTACGTGTTGGGGCCATCGAGAAAATTGATGCAGCGGTTCAAGTGGAAAAAATCCCGGAACAGCTCCACAGATGGTTCTTCACGAAGATAGACTTCACGAAGACTTGAAAGTTGCATATGTTTGACACGGAGTTCGGGCGATATCCTGCGGATGGAGTCTAAAACTTGCAGGGCGTCCGGAAAAATTTAGAACGGTAGGCAGAATCCCGGTCTAGGTGTTGCATAAACACAATTACTTCTCCTGTTGTGGCTCGGGAGAAACTTCGCCATCCGGAACACGCCCGATGGAGGGGCGTTTTGGAGCCAAACCGCCCGGTGGTGGCGTAGCCGTTGAGTTGCGTTTGGTAATTTTGGACGGACCCAATTGCAAGCGGAGAATTGAGGAGCCATTCCGGAAGACTAAGCTGTGAAAGGAAGGAAAAGCGGTTCACCATTAAGCGGTTCGAGACATATCATACATTGTTAAACCGGCAATTCATCGGCCGACTTCAATTCGGTTTAAGCGAGGACTAATGGAGTGACGGATTAGCTATCAAAAGTTAAACGCGGATAAAGCGAAACTGAAAAATCTACTAAGTATGGGCGAAACAGTTTTCACATGCAGTGGAAGTAATCGAGATCTACGAAGCTCTAGTAAGAAAAGTTTCGACCTATAAACCTCATGAAGAGCAGGAGGTTGGGTATTATACACTCGAGGTTTGAACAAAGGAAGCGGTGCATAAAGAATTAATTGGATGGCGGGGCAGCCACTTTTGCGAGATGTGCTTGATGCAGTGAGCCGTCTACGGCCATGGAGGAGCAAGTATGAAGAACTGGTATGAACACCTCGAGCTATAGGGCGAACAGAGTTTTGAGATGAGATCTAGGGTTTGAAAGAAACCTTACCCGGGCGGAAACAGCGGAGAACCTGAAACTCTGGTATGATCAGGTTGATCAGTTGACCCGGCGTGAAGCGTCGGTCGAAGGTCGAAGCGGGCGGACTTCGAGGTCGGGCGTCGCGAGGAAGGAAAAGGCGGAAGAAGAAGAAGGAAAGGCCGACCGGTCTATTTATAAGGGACCGGAGCAATCAATGGTAGCGAAATCGAGGTCAGCGGCGGAAGGTGCAGCGGCCGCCTCGATTTCGGGATAGCATTAATGAAGGGAATCTTACCGTTTGGATTTCTTTGTTAAAGATGACGTCGGGGTGCCACGACACAAAGATCGAAGGATAGCGTCACGGCGGTTCAAGCGGATGGCGGTTTACAAAATATGAAAGGAGATCAGAGTTTCTGAAGATGTTGAAAATTAACTTGAACGGTTCAAATCAATGCGGGGCCTAATGTTGGGGATGCAACTACCGGTGTGAACCGCCACGAAGGGCGGTTTACCCTAAATCCATGATCCGACCCGGAGGAGGCCGGAGCAGAGAGGAGACTTAAAGTCCATTTATGTAAACCGCCTTAGTGTTGTAACTTGTGGTGTAAGACAAGAGAGAAAGAGGCAGAGGCGGACGCTTGTATGAGCGGATCGGGACTACATGAACCGGCGAGGCGTCAACCCGTGTATATAAGGGGCGACCGGCGGATTAAGAGACGAGGAATTGAGGCTAAGGAAAAGCTATTGCTCCCTAGTCGCCGAGATCATATCAATCCCATCCTGGCCCGGGCGTAGGCTTTTACCTTCATCGAAGGGCGAACCGATATAACTCCCGTGTCTTGTGTCGCTTTAACCCCTCTAGGTTAACCATTACGATGGCCCTCTGACTAAGTCCTTTCACGTGGACATCTGCGTGACAATTCCACGACACTATCCTCCCTTCTTTGTTCGAGGTAAACCTAAAACAAAGTCCATAGATATATCCTCCCAAGGAACACTAGAGTACAGGCAAAGGCATATATAAACCATGAGGATTGAGTCGTGACTTAGCTTTTTGACATGTAGTGCAGCGAGCAATAAAGCAGCTCAAAATCCGTCTCATCTTTGGCCAAAAAGAAATGTGTAGCAAATCGTCCTCCGTCTTCTTCCGCCAGCGTGTCCCGTTAATCCCCTCCATCGCCTCCTGCAACAACAAAAGGCGAATAGAGCTAGCTAGAATGCATAGCTTGTTATACGAAACACAAATCAATCATTAACGGCGAACTTGTTCCATGTTCTCCCTTCTTTACAATTCTGCAATACACCATTATTATCAGCATCATGCACATATTCCATCCCATGGTTGGAGTCCTTAACCCCAAAACCTGTTTCATGCACCACTGGACAAACTAGCCAGCAACCCCCTGCTATTTGGTCAACCCAAACCTCAGGACCCCCCCAACGGAAACCCCCGGGAACCTGACCAACCGAAGGCAAACATCGCCCCAAACTGTACCACATACCAACCAAACAACCGTCGACCGCAAGGCATAAAATCAAGTTTGGGAAGAAACAAACCTTGGCCCACCAAAATGAGAATTGTCCCAAAGAATTCTAATCAACTTGAACAACAAAGTGACAAGTCAATAATATCCAACAAAATAGACACATATCAACAAATATCCAGGCAAATATCATACATCATATAATCCAAGTACCAATATACTACTAATAAACAAGGCAACTACAACCTATATCACAGAGACAATATCAACTAAACCCAAAGGAAACATCATGAAAATACAAATCCAAAACAAGCACATTACCTACCAAAATATGTCCAGAACCAAGCAACATCAGTAATAATGCAAATCAAAAACCAAAATTAAGTACTAAATAATAATATTTTAAAAGTTAAATTCCAAAATGCTTGTATATTCAAGGAAGTATTTGAAAATATACCAAGAATTCAATCAGAAAACACTTCTGAGGTGAATACAGGAAAAAATGGTGAATTCAAAGTCACAGAAAATGGTTTGAATTACCAGCGGAAATGGTGAATAAGAATGGTTTCAAAGGAAAATTTGTAGTTTTAATTGGAAGAAATGGTTATTCAACCGGGTTGGAGAAAAGGTTTAAAAGATCTACTCTTGTACTACCCATATCATCAATATTAATCAAGCAGGGTAGGGTATTACCTCCATCGAGAGGGCCCGAACACAGGTAAAAACATCGTGCCCCTTGTCTCCTGTTACCATACGCCTAGACGCACAGTTCGGGACCCCCTACCCGAGATCCGCCGGTTTTGACACCGACAATCTCCTTAGCCATACGAAGACCATGGAGTAAGGCCTCATACTCAGCTGCATTGTTAGTGCAAGGGAACATTAAACGGAGAACATAACAAAACTTATAACCTCGCGGGGAAGTTAATACGACTCCAGCCCCCGAGCCCTCCAATTGCCTGGACCCATCAAAATGAATAGTCCAATAAGTGTGATCCGACTTCTCTTCTGGTGCTTGTAGTTCCGTCCAATCACTAATGAAATCCACAAGTGCCTGAGATTTGATGGCCGTTCGGGATATGTATTTCAACCCGTGAGGCCCGAGCTCAATAGCCCACTTGGCAATCCGGCCGGTTGCCTCCATGTTCTTAATTATATCTCCCAAAGGAGCAGAGCTGACCACCGTGATGGGATGCCCTTGGAAATATTGCTTGAGCTTCCGGCTTGCCATGAAAACTCCATATACCAATTTCTGCCAATGCGGGTACCTTTGCTTGGACTCAATAAGCACCTCACTGATATAGTAAACCGGACGCTGAACCGGATATTCCTTTCCTGCCTCCTTGTGCTCCACCACAATAGCCACGCTAACAGCCCAAGCATTAGCTGCCACATATAGTAACAATGGCTCCTTGTCAATCAGAGCAGCAAGAACCGGCGGGTTAGCTAGATGCCGTTTTGAATCCTCAAACGCTTCATTTGCGGCGTCACTCCAGATGAAGTTATCCGTTTTCTTCAGCATCTGATACAAAGGAGTGGCCTTCTTGCCAAGGCGGCTGATAAACCGGGTCAACGCGGCAATCCGACCTGCCAAGGGTTGAACATCATTGATACACTTCGGTTTAGCCAAGGAGGTGATGGCCTTGATCTTTTCCGGATTAGCTTCAATGCCCCTGTTAGACACCAAAAAACCCAAGAGCTTGCCTGCTGGTACCCCAAAAACGCACTTGGACGGATTAAGCATCATCTTGTAAACCTGCAGGTTATCAAAGGTTTCCTTCAAGTCATCAATCAACGTCTCCTTCTTCCTTGATTTGATCACAATATCATCCACATAGGCATGAACATTACGGCCGATTTGTTTATGAGCATGATTACGCACATACCGTTGATAAATCGCTGGGCACTCTTGAGCCCAAAGGGCATGGATACATAGCAGAAGGCTCCAAAGGGGGTTATGAAGGTCGTCTTCTCCTGGTCCTTAACTGCCATTTTGATATGATGATAACCAGAATATGCATCCAAAAAACTGAGACGCTCACAACCCGCCGTAGCATCAATAATTTAATCAATACGGGGGAGGGCAAAAGGATCTGCTGGACAAGCTTTGTTGAGATCTGTGTAATCCACACACATACGCCAAGTGTCGTTCTTCTTAAGGACCAGCACCGGATTAGCCAACCACTCTGGATGGAATACTGCAACGATGAATCCGGCCGCCAAGAGCGTGGCCACTTCTTCTCCATAGCCTTGCGTCTTTCTTCATTGAACCGGCCGAGAAACTGCTTGACCGGTTTATACTTAGGATCAACATTAAGAGTGTTCTCAGAGAGTTCCCTCGGTACACCTGGCATGTCAGAAGGCTTCTACGCAAAGATGTCCCGATTCTCACGGATGAACTTCGATGGCGCGGTTTCCTATTTCGGATCAAGTTAAGCGATGCTGAACTGCTTGGATGAATCGCCAGGTATGAAGTCAACAAGCTTAGTCTCATCAGCCGATTTAAACTTCAGGGCCGGATCATGCTCTGTAGTTGACTTTTTCAATGAAGTCATATCTGCCGGATCCACATTATCTTTGTAAAAATTTAACTCTTCTGTTGCACAAACCGACTCAACATAAGCCGCATCACCTTCCTCACACTCCAGAGCAATCTTGCGGCTCACATGGACGTTTATAGTTCCTTTGTGACCCAACATCTTGAGCTGTAGATAAACATAGCAAGGTCGTGCCATAAATTTAGCATAAGCGATTCGTCCGAAAAGGGCATAATCTGATCGCTGATTTTCACCACTTCAAAGGTCAAAGTTTCTTATCTCGAGTCATGCTCATCTCCGAAAGCCACCTCGAGCTATCTTACCAACAGGATCGCCGATTTACGAGGCACCACACCATGGAACACCGTATTGGTCGGTTTAAGATTTTTATCTGTTAACCCCATGCGACGGAAGGTTTCATAATAAAGGATATTGATACTGCTTCCTCCATCCATGAGTACCTTGGTGAACTTATAACCTCCCACCTGAGGTGCCACCACCAATGCCAGATGACCCGGATTGTCAACCCGGGGTGGATGATCCTCTCTACTCCACACAATCGGCTGCTCGGACCAGCGCAAATAACAGGGCACTGCCGGTTCAACGGAGTTTACTGCCCTTTTATGAAGCTTTTGGACACGCTTGTCTAAGCTAGTGGTGAAGACATGATATTGCCTTCGTTTAAGCGCTTGGGTTGCTCTGGTCACCCGATTGCTGCTTCTTCTTGATTGCCACAGTGATTGTAGCCACCCTAGTTGCCTGATTACCTTGATTATTATTTCCACCACGATTACCATGGAAGCTTTGAACGAGCTGCCTCCACCATAACCCGCCCATGAGATCCGTGGCTTGAACCGCCACCCGCCCGTTATCATACGAGAAAGAATTAGAATTCTTAAACTCTTGCATTATGTAGCAGTCCTTTCAGAGGTGTGTGGACGGCATCTCCTTCGTCCCATGTTTTGGGCACGGCTGGTTCAACAGGTAAGATAGGCGGTCTGGGTTAGGACTAGGTGCTCCGTCACGCTCGGGCGGTTTACCCTTACATCGCTGGCCCTTGTCCCGCGCGCTGGTATTAGCCACAAAGTCCAAGCTGTGATCCGCTTTACGTTTGCCGCCGTTCCCATGACCCGCCGGGTTGTGGTGTTGTCCCTTGGTGTTGCCGCTCCTTTTTCCCTTCCCTGTCTTATCATCGTCAGACTCGGGATCCTTGTTACTATCAGAGTCGGCATACTTCACTAAAGCAGCCATGAGGGTTCCCATGTCATTGCAATGGCGTTTCAGCCATCCCAGCTTCAACTTCAATGGTTCAAACCGGCAATTGCCTTCCAAGGTTAGAACGGCGGTATCGGCATTGATGCGGTCTGATGAATGCAGAATCTCCGAAACCCGACGCACCCACCGGGTTGTTGACTCCCCTTCCTCGTGGACACAGGAAGCTAAGTCCACAATCGACATAGGCTGCTTGCATGTATCCTTAAAATTCTGGATAAACCGGGCTCTCAACTCGGCCCATGATCTGATAGAGTTAGCTGGTAGACTCTTAAACCAAGTGCGAGCCGTCCCTTCTAGCATCATGGTGAAGTACTATGCACACGCCGCATCATCCACATCTACATCTCCATGGCCATCTCATAGCTTTCAACCCATATCTCTGGAGATAAATCGGCGGTGTAATTCGGTACCTTGCGCGGGCCCTTGAAATCCTTAGGCAGGCGCACGTTGCGCAACGCTGGGACGAGACACGGCACCCCCAAAGAACTAGAGGTAGCTCCTGGCTCTACCGATGTGGTTGGACGAACCGGAGTGAGCTGATGGGCTTCATGCTGCGCTGCTAACTCGGCCTCCCTGCGTGCTTGAGCCCGGTCCACCACTTCCTGAGCATCACCAGCGCCACCTGCCGGGTTGTTGCCACAGGGTGGTTCACAGTTCCGCGCATTGCTTGACACGGCCGGTTCCTCCATGTGCTTGCTGTAACTCCGGCTTGGACGGGGGGTGGAATGAATTCGATCACGACTGTATGAATAAGCCTCCTATTGAACCATGGTTGTCTGAAGAAGCTCCTTAACCCGACGCGTCTCCACCGCGGCCGACGAATCGCCTTCAATCGGGATGGCCTCCAGCCGTGAACGGCAGCAACAAGATTGTCCATCGGAGTAGAATAATGACCCGGTGGTGTTGGGACAGGCTGTGTCACAATGTTGTTCTGACGAGGCGGATCCATCAAACGGGGCTGAACCGGCCCCCATGCTCCAGGTGCCTCTGCCCGGTTTGCTGCCGGCGGGTTACTGGTCCCTGCTCCTGGGGTGTTAAAGAGGTTTCTAGCATCATAAACCGGAGGCAGGCGAGATCAGTGTCTCCTCTTCATGACTTTGTGCGATGCATTCTGATCCAGCATAAGCCGGTAAGCCTGTGCATCCAAAGCGGCCCGCTCTGCGGCCATCCTGGTATCCTCAGCGGCCAAATCGGCTTTGGCCTGAGTAATCTGATCCTTTACCTTCACGATCTCCGCATTGTGTACATCCTGATCCTCCGGGTTAGCCTCCGTCATCAGCGTTGCCAATGCATCAAACAAATCAGATAAAACCTGAGCCGGCGGTCGCTCAGGGCCTCCTACCCCGGCTGCCGTTGCCGCTGCTGATCCGGAAATCATTGCTGCTGCGGTCGAAGAGTGGAGCGCCGGCTACGTACCGGCCATGAAGATTGCAACCCAGTTTCGCAGATCAGAGGGGTCCGGAATACTATCGCCATCGGAACAACCCTCAATCCGGCCATCTTGTAGCTGATATAACGACTCGGTCTCTCCGGTCGATGACTCGTCGCCGGAATAAACGACGGTTTCACCACCAGATTTCGATCTGTCCTCGTTTTCCCCTCCATGGATGACTCCCAGGAAGGCATGCTTCATGACAGGCTTGACCCGGGCAGATCTCGCACGCTGAGCCGTTTCGACGAGGTCGGTGCAGGTGTCCGACTCAGGGCTCGGTTCGTCGATCTTGCCAATGAAAACGTGTATGCCACCAAAGGGGACCTGGTACACGTACTCGATTGAGCCATCCTCTGGGCCCCAGCCTGCATCGTCGATGTAGAGCTTGCCGCGATGACTCTTCGTCATCCGGCCCACAGCGTAACCCTTGAGTCCTTCGAAGTTGCCCTCCAAGAACCTGAAACCATCGTGCGATAGCCCACGGTGGGCGCCAACTGTCGTGGATTTGTCACGGCAGATGTCCTCATGAAAGGACTTAGTCATGGAGCCATCGCTACGGGTTAGCTTAAAAGGGGTTAAAGCGGACAAGGGACGCAAGAGAGTTTTATACTAGTTTGGCCCCTTACGGTGAAGGCAAAAGCCTACGTCTAGTTGTGATGGAATTGATGAGGTTTCGATGACCAGGGAGCGAATACACTTGGCTTGAGTTCGAGTTATTGTCTGTCTGAACCGCCGCCGGGTCGTCCCCTTATATACATGGGTTGACGCCCGTCGGTTTACAGAGTCCCGAGGCCTGCTCATAAACGTGTCCGGCTCGGTCTCTGCTCTTTCTACCTTACAATGCAAGTTACATATCAATGCGGTTTATTGCTACAGGGCCTTAAACCGTTACGGGCCTGGGCCTTTACTCGATGTCATCATCATCTTCATGGGCTTCAAGTATAATGGACTCTTGATGAAGTTAACCCGGCCTCTCTGGCGGTTTCATCGATAATAATATCCCCAACAGAGGGCGAAGAGGCAATCTCAGCCAGCCATCTTGGGAGGCCCGTGCGTACGGTACACGCTCGTCGTCTTGCAGGGTGTTACAACTGTAGCTCCACTGTAGCCTTGTGGGCACGGGGTCTCGGGGCCCGTCTTGCAGGTCGCCTGGGACTTCTGTCCATTGTTGTTTGACTTCTCCTTCCTTTGTGTGGACTTGGGGTGGTTCTCCTACTCCTTGGTGATGCTTCTTAGCTGCTAGGGACTGTTCCTCTTTGTACCTAATGACACATAGATCATTTTGGTTAGGTAGCAACCAATTTCCATTTTCATCCATATGCATGTCGAGTAGGAAAGAGTTCACCTCGGTTTCCATTGCACGTGCTCTAGCTCTTGTCATGGGTCCACGTGGTGGTTGATGTGTTGGTGTAGAGTCCATGGGGATGATGGAAGGATGCTCCGCATCAATAAGGCTTATATTCGCATTATTTTGTTGAATTTACAACCAAGTGGGATTCCCCGAATCATAGACCATGTGCAGTGTGGCACCCGGCTCGAGAGAATCGACACTACTTGACATACGGCACTGCTTGACATAGAACAAATCAGCTCTTATTACAACGAGTAAGGGATACAAAGGTCTGATGTTACAAAGGATCACATCAGCACGGCGACACTACGCCTGCTAAGGTAGCTCTATGCTAGCAGTGGAACAACTCGTACCAGCGGAAAACTTCTAGCAGCAGAACAACGACGAAGGTGGTGAACTCCACTATGCAGGGACTCTGGCTGGGACACTATCTAGCTCGCACGCATGGAAACCTCGACATACAATCAATCAATCACGACATCACCTGCAATCTGGCATGACATGCCAGGTTAGTACATTGAGTGTAATTGCAAGCTCACAACAACCAAATGCATCAAGGCAAAACAACAACATAGCATTTAACAGATTAAGTTATTAACAACTACTATGATGAGAAAGCAACTACCAAGCATAATATGATACTACTAGAATTACTGCTGAATCACCATCTCAAGAACCATCTCACTCTTAGCTATTCGGCCAAGCAATAAATCACCTCGTGATCAATACCTCCACGTGATCACCGCATGACCACACCACAAACTGAATGATCATCCTCAAGATCATCCCAATATCCTCATCGGCATCCTGCCAAGCTGTAATTGCTCATAATATCAACATATAAGTCAACTAAAAGTCATTCAGTCATGTGAGTGTTGATCGAATGGTGTGACCTAGTACGAACTTGTGCCCATGACCGAGGATGCGGCTATTGATAGATTAAACACGCACTCTGCAAAGGTTAGCACACTGTAGCCACAGCACAGAACCCATGGACTCGTACTCCTATTCGTGTGGACCAACTGCGTTCTGACAAAACCGTTCTACTGAGATGACACTCTCCCGGCCACTCTGACCAACTCCCCTTTGGGCTAAGTCAAGGGTTGCCCCGATGCCACTTCGGACATCCAACGGCCACTGTGGCGGCAAAAGAATCGTCCCGAACGAGGACATGGTACCAAAACAACTATGGGCACACCAGGCTTATACCGGCCTACCTGTTCAAGGTAGCGCACGCGTATAACCTTCCCTAGTTGGAGGCACCGGAGAGAGACATAACAATAGAGTGCATTAGGGCCTCCCCATAAAGGCAAATGTGGTTGCACTAGAAAAGCCCGGTTCAGTGGCACCTGACCAATGAAATGACGGAATTTCTCCCCAAAGATAGATCTGTGATAATTGATACTCCGATATCATCTATCAACCTGTGATCCAAGTCATAGCAATATCCAACAAATAATCTAGAGCATACTATCATCGTATCAAAATACTCCGAGGGTAACATATCACTACTATCATGATGAATCCAAGTACCAAGATACTACTAATCCAATAATAAGAGCAAGCTAGCTAACCATAGATCAACATGATGACATCATATCCAAGGTAACACTCCAAAGCATAATACATCATGGAAATAATCATAATAGCCACTAATATCCAATGGCAACATGTCATCCTCATCAGCTGCAAAATATAAGTCCTAGAACTCCAAGCAACATCATGGCAATAGCAAGATCAAAACAACTCCAAGAAAAATGCAAGGAACAAATTATACATAGCTAATGCAATATTTTAAATAAGTTTAATTAATTAAACCTGCAAATGGAGGGTGTGGCTTGCGTGGGATGGATGGATTCACCGGGAGGAAGTCACGAGAAGCTTCATGGAAAGAACCGCAAGAAAATGTTCTCTCTTCGGAGGGGCTGAATAAGGGCTGGGGCAAAATGTTCAATTTTCAGAATGTTAGCACATGGTGAAAATGATTCCATCGAGCGGGCTTGACGAGATCTGGAATCACCTAAATTGGAGTTGCAGTGAAAAGATATAGTTGTTTTTCGGCCAGTGACCTTTCTATAATTATTATTTTTACATACAGGTCCTAGACATTTATTCCACTGATGAAGAGAAAGCGCACTTTAGAGAATACGCTTACAGTAAAGGAAAGCGCATTTCAGACCGCGGCTCCGGGCGAATGCGGCTTCATAAGCGGAAGACGTATTTCCATGGAATACGCCTCCACTTAACGGGTAGGGCCCGGCCAGCTAAGACGTTTTCAGGAGGGGCCCGCCCGCAAGGCATTTGTCCTCCTCCTGTGCACGCCCGACAGAGGAGAGGGTGGAGCTCACCGGCGCGGTTGGCCGGCGAGGAGGCCTTGGGAGAGATGGGCGACGGCGGGAATGGGTCGGGCCCGCAGAGCTGAACCTCCCTGTACCCGCTGGACCTTGAATGGAGATCTGAGGACGTCGGCATCATTGTCCTGGTAGCAATTTGATGAGGACATCACTAACAAAGTTACACCCAGAGCCCCTACTGATACATATACAGGACCAATTACTAGAGCTCGCGCACGCCAATTAAATTACTATGTACTTTCGTTTCTTGGTAATGATCTAATGTTCATGAGAATAGGATGCTGCCTAAATTGGATACATTTGTCTTGCTTAGAAATGAAGGGCCTAGCTTGGACAAGAAGGATGATCATTGGAGCAAGATCAAGCATGGAGATGATGGCATGCGCAAGGGGAACAAGAACGGAGTAACAAGTGATGATTTCAGGACTTTGAAGCCACCATAATGAGTGCGTGAAGCCTTGGACGAAATATACAAGATGCCGCATCATAAATTTCGTCTAGAGGCTATTATAGGTGCCGCGTCACCTTATTATTGGGCCAGGCCCATGTAATTTCAAAATACTTGAGTATAGGTTGTTTTTAGAGTCCGTATGTGTGGGGAAACCAGAGTTAGGGTTGGTTTCGGACCCCTCATCCAAGGGCCACGAAATTCCCCCCTCGTTCTCCATATATACCGCCCTTAGGGCGTCATTTAGACTTTGGGTTTTGTTTAGATTAAAGTTCGCCATAGCTGGAACTTTGCGTACTTCGTTTGTGCTCAACAACCAGACAAAGGCGTCACAGAACCCCACCTTGATCAATAAAGCTTTCCTCTTATATTCGCAATATCCAGATTGCAATCTTAGTTTCTTTCTTGTTCTTCGTTTGCCTGTAGGAAACAAAACTTCATGGTCAGGTTGATCATGCTCCGGCGTGGTCAATAACCTCCCAGAGTTGGTTTAGCGATTGCTAAGGCGCGACGTCCTCGCACGTTCGTAGTTGGATCGTCAAAGTCGACTTCCTCCAAAATGATAGCCACCATCTCATCGAAAGATGGGACACCTTCGCCTCTATCATGTTTGGTTTCGGGCACCGGTGGGAATTGGGGATTCAGCCACAACTTTGAGCAATGGAGGTTTGGCACCCGAGGCGCCGAGGATCGAAGGTGAGCTCGGGAAATCTTGGGGAGGCCCGAGTGAGTGGGAGTTGGAGAGGCCAAGCGGCGAGGTGGATGGCGGAGAGGTGGAAGAGGCTTTTCTCTCTGAATTGAGATGGCTAGGGGTTCTAGGAGAGAGGAGAGGAGGTTGGCGAGAGGCGAGGCCGGGTGGCTTAAATAGCCGACGGGAGGGGAGGCAGGGCTGGCGCTGCCACGGTGGCAGCACAGCTCCGGCGATGGGCGAGCTAAATCACGGGAAGGGTGGAGATGGTGGCGAGAGGTAGAGGGAGCTCACGGGGAAGAGATGGAGCCAAGGGGCAAGGAGGAAATGGCTGGGACGAGGACATGGCCAAACCGAGCACAATGCGCTCATGGTGCTCGACGGCTAGCTCCGGCGATGGTGCTTAGCTGCACAGGGAGGACGGGGACGACTAGAGAGAGCAGAGGGGAGGTTACAGAGCAAAAGATGATCCCACGGTCACGAGGAGGAAGAAGACGGGATGCAACAGGGGCGGTCGGCCACTGTGCGTCCACGGACGCCGGTGGCTAGCACCAGCAAGGGAGCTACAGGAGAAGGAACAGGGCTAGAGAGCGACGGGAGAGAGCTGGAGCATTAGGTCGGCACTCGGGGACGTGTGAACACCGACGGGAAGGGACTGCCTGACGCGTCCCTTTGCCCAGAATGTGTCCAACACTAGTAGAGCGCATGCACCAGCAAAAATTCACGCGGTCACTACCGGACATGGCACGCAGAGGCAATGGGCTGGTGAACCTTGTCTGGTGGCTAGTCTTGCTCCCCAAGGTAGCCCAGAAGTGAAATATCAAGAGAAGGAGCCAAGGATAGGTGTGATGCTCCGATGAAAGTTAGTTGTAGCAAACTTGGCTTCACACCTGTGATCAGCAAAGAAGAGCTAAGGGCCAAACTTGATGTCTCGAGTGATTAGGTTAGGAAGGATTATGATCCTGTTAAGTTTGAGGAGAAATGGACGAATATAAATCAGAGTCGCTTGGTAACAGCAGAATTGGTCTAGAAAAGGGATTTGGATGATGCACTCACATGGAGTATCAACTTGAGCTGAAATTTGGCATGGGATGATTATTTGGACATATGATGATGTTATAAAAAAATTCATACCAAACGGACTTGCCAAAATGGTAGTTCCTTCACAGCTATCATCTTTGCCCAAAACTTGAGAAAATTCTAGAGGAATATTGGCTTGATTAGTTGATCCAAAAATTGGTGTAGATAGGTTCTATGGCTACGAGAATGCTCTGGTAAATTTTCAGCCAAAATGAAGCAATATAAAATATACTTGCTTCACAACCTGAAAATATTGATAGAAGCAAAGATTTGATCCTGTGCTCACATAGATGATTGGATGGAGGTGAATATTGGAGGAGTGTAATGATATGAGCACATGAAGAGGCATGAAAAATTTCAACTCATTTGCATTCTCCTAGCCAGTACGTCCCTCACAATGGCTTCTGTCTAATAGAAACTTTAGAAAAATGCTAAGGAAGATTCACTATGCAAATGGAGCTTAATTTTGTCATGAGGCAATGATTTGGATGAAAGAGCATTCCCAAAAAGTTTGGGAGCAAGAAAGAAAATATAGGTGGCACTTCCTTCATAGAAGACCACATTGGATAGAAATGAAGAAATAAGATTGGGGAATTATTTTTGGGCTAGGAAAGCAAAGTTTGGGCCTATGTGAGGAATATATGATCCAAACAAATTATGAGAATTGTTTGGGAATTTTGTGAGAGACAGAAATATAGGTTGCTTCACAACCTAGGGCAAACAAGACTATTCCTTTTAATAGAAAAAGGAATATTCCTCATAAAAGAGTTTTAGGGTTGAGCTAGAATGGAAATGAACTGATCTTGGGAAAGATTTGAGAATGATGAGCCACTTGGAAGAAGAGATGATGATGATCTCCCAGGTTTCAAGTCCACAGATCCACTCCAAAAAGAAAATCAGAGAAAAAACCAAATAAATCAAACAGAAAAAGAAAGGGTCAAAAACCAGGGTGTTACAAACCTTCCCTTCAAGAAATCTTGTCCTCGAGATTTGGTTGTTCAGGCAACAAGTATTATTTGAGGACACCGTTTCCTACTCGGGTATCCATTTCCTTTGGATGTTGTTTCCCCTGATTTTCACATGATTTGATTACCTTGCTCGGGGTGGTTTGCTTCACCTTTCCCAAATTTTGACAGGTTTTTGCTCATCTACCAAATCCTTATGCTGGCATTGATTCTTTCATATCTGCGGTGATATCCAATGGATCTGAGCATAAATTTCCTTTTGTCATGAAACTTTTTTAATTCTGCCATGGGGTGCCCAAACAAATGCATGTCTTCCGGGTTCAATCAATGCTTGAGAATCATAGCCATTCTCCTAACAAAATTTGACTGCCCGTAGGTGGTACTGACTTATGTTGATTTGTTTCTTTGACTGCCTTCTGTCGTGAGCAATATAACGGGGTATGTTCTTATAGTTGTAGCATACCTCCAACATTAGTGTCTTGAGACTGGCCTGACAGGGGTGCTGGCAGAAAGATACTTTTCATGACAGGTTGTCCGTGTACTTGGTTCCACCAGTGAGTATACCTGGTCTGAGCTGATTGTTCGACTTTTGGCTTACCCATGTGGTCGGTATACCCAGATGTGGCAATAGGCTGTGAGATGCTTTAACACTGCCACTGAAGTCAAACTGCGGAGTTTGCAAAGGAAATCTTGGATCTGATAGAACAGACATGGATATTCCGCACTAACCAGTCGGGGCAGGTGCCTTGGGGCAAACGGGTCAGCAGGATATGAAGTCCTTGTAGAACAGAGTAGGTCTCTGAGAATATGCCTTAATGGATCCATAAGGAATCCGGCCTCCAACCGACTTGGGTATCCGGACCCTGATGTTCGTGCAAAATCATCATACCTTTGCTGCTGGTCTCACCCTTTGACGGTCATGATTTTCTTTGTCAGGATAACTTTCTGAAATAGCTTAGCCACATATGTCCTTGATTCTTCGTGCAACCATGGATGTGGTTAGTGCAATATTTTTGGCATTATTCCTTGTGCTTATTTTCTGACCTAGGTCCGGACATATATGTACACGGGGCTTGTAGCTCTACTGAGCTTGTCGTTGAGGCCAATCATACAAGAGGGTGACAAGAGTTCATGAGATCTCCATGTCTGGTGCGGGAGTAATGACTTTGGTAGCCATTGTCAAGACTGTTGATTCTGCGTTGTCAGCTTTAGAACATATATAAAAGAATTTGTAACAGAACACTCGATCTTTGCGATAGGCATATATCTTGACTGATTCGTGCTTCTGACAAAATTATTGCGAATCTGATCCTTCAGCTGTACTGTCATATACTGCCAACTTGCCATGTCATATCTTGTAGCAATACTAAATACGACATGCGATGTGGTTCTGAGAAGCTTCTCCTCTAGTTGCTTGTTGAGAAAGATTCCATTGCCTTATGCCGGAAGCTTCTTCCCTGATATCTTGCTATGGAAGACTGGGTATCTTAGACAGGAAGCTGTCCATATATTATATTGAGAAAAATTGAGGAGCCTTGCATCATAAGCTTCTTCCGATAGCATGTGGAGGAAGACTGAGTTTCTCATATCCAAAGCTTCATCTTGTGATCGCAGATCGAAAGCCATACACACCCATAATATTTCATGGCTGGTTACTTGCATGAGAAAAAAGTTTGACTATCTTCCTTGATCAAAGAACATCATTGCCTTCTTTGAGTATAACATATTTCAAGCATCATCCATTCTTGAGCCCAAAACTTATATATGACCCATACCTTTGGTGAAAGTATACCGTTGATCTTGCACCTGACTTGTCTTCCTACTGTCTAGATCATAACTGTTGTGAGGATTAAGTACTAATGTAGACTTGATGTGTTTAGCTGAGCTTCTCCCAAATATTTGGAATCCTTATTGCTTCTTCGAGTCCAGTGTCGGTTGATGAGAAACTTCCATAAGAGGAAATAAGGTAACACCGAGGGCCCAAAAGAAAGAAGCAAAAGAAACAACTCAACTAAACAAAAGCACACAAACAAGGACGAATCAATGTGTAGAAGGGTTGGTGTAAACACAGCTACACCAATGCGGGATTAGCAAGGTAACATCCTTGACTAACTCGGAGGCGAGGACGTACTTGGTAACCATGTAGCGGGACAGGAATGTCACGGCCTACATCATCATCAAGCGGTGGAAGGGCTCCATACTTGTCCAAGGAATAGGATAGCTGGGAAAAACGAAGCTACTGGCATTGCCCTTTCTTGATGACTAAGATAATTAAGCGTTGCCAACACAAGAAGATAAAAGGCATGATTTGGGGCAGAAGCATGTCTACCACCGAAACGATTGGTGGGGAAATGAAGAAATGAAATTGGTGCGATACCTGGGCACCATCCTGCAAACGGTGTCCGGAACACCTGGCATCCTTCCGCTGGGACAGAGATGACAGCAAACACCGAAGAACAGACTCAAAGGAAACTGGAGGGATGCAAGGGCTCAGCTATAGTGGATCCATACCAATGCCAGCTACACTCACAACATAAACCGCTAGAAACAACTAATAAAGATATATGCATGCTATGCAACAAACAAATGCATCAACCAAATGCAACAAACAAGACAAACTCTATACTACTGGTTTCTACCGCTTGCGCTGACTAGGGCATCCTGCAGCCAGACCTGCTCTGATACCTAGCTCTGTGGCACCCTGGCTCAGAGGAACCGGAACAACCCGTATTTCAGCCCAGAGATCAAGTCTTGTGGGATACGGCACTGCTTGACATAGAACAAATCAGCTCTTATTATAACAAATATGCGATACAAAGGTCTGATGTTACAAAGGATCACATCAGCATGGCGACTCTACGGCTGCCAAGGTAGCTCTATGCTAGCAGCGGAACAACTCGTAGCAGCGGAAAACTTCTAGAAGCGGAACAACAACGAAGGTGGTGAACTCCACTCTGCAGGGACTCTGGCTAGGACACGATCTAGCTACACGCCGGAAACCTCGACAAACAATCAATCAATCACGGCATCACCTGAAATCTAGCATGACATGCCAGGTCAGTACATTGAATGTACGTGCAAGCTCACAACAACCAAATGCATGAAGGCAAAACAATAACATAGTATTAAACAGATTAAGTTATTAACAACTACTATGATGAGAAAACAACTACCAAGCATAATATGATACTACTAGAATTATTGCTAAGCCACCATCTCAAGAACCATCTCACTCTTAGCTATCTGGCCAAGCAATAAATCACCTCGATCACCTCGTGATCAATACCTCCAAGTGATCACCATGGGACCACACCACAAACTGAATGATCAACTTCAAGATCATCCCAATATCCTCATCAACATCCTGCCAAGCTATTACTGCTCATAATATCAACATATAAGTCACCTAAAAGTCATTCCGTCATGTGAGTGTTGATCGAACGGTGTGACCTAGTATGAACTTCTGCCCATGACAAGGACGCGGCTATCGATAGATTAAACACACACTCTATAGAGGTTAGCACACTGTACGCACAAAACACAACCCATGGCCTTGTAGTTCCATTCGGGTGGATCAACTGTGTTCCGACAAAACCGTTCTACTGCCATGACACTCTCCCGGCCACTCTAAGCAACTCCCCTTTGGGCTAAGTCATGGGTGGCCCCGATGCCACTACGGACATCGAACGGCCACTGTCGTGGCAAAACAATCGTCCCAAACGGGGACATGGTACCAAAACCACTACGGGCACACAAGGCTTATACCGTCCTACCTGATCATGGTAGCGCACGCCAATAACCTTCGCTAGTTGGAGGCACCGACGAGAGGCATAACAATAGACCGCATTAGGGCCTCCCTATAAATGCAAATGTGGTTGCACTGGAAAAGCCAGGTTCGGTGGCACCTGACCAACAAAATGACGGAATTTGTCCCCAAAGATAGATCTCTGATAACTGATACTTTGATATCATCTATTAACCTGTGATCCAAGTCATATCAATATCCAACAAATAATCCAGAGCACACTATCATCATATCAAAGTACTCCGAGGGCAACATATCACTACTATCATGATGAATCCAAGTACCAATATACTACTAATCCAATAACAAGAGCAAGCTAGCTAACCATAGATCAACACGATGACATCATATCCAACGTAATACTCCAAAGGATAATATGATCATGAAAATAGTCATAATAGCCACTAAGAATCCAATGGCAACATGTCATCCTCATCAGCTACAAAATATAAGTCCTAGAACTCCAAGCAACATCATGGTAATAGCAAGATCAAAACAACTCCAAGAAATGCCATGAACAAGTCATACATAGCTAATGCAATATTTTAAATAAGTTTAATTAATTAACCCATTGCATTGCATTGCAATCATACAAATGGAGGGTGTGGCTTTCCTGGGATGGATGGATTCACCGGGAGGAAGTGCGAGAAGCTCACGGAAAGAATCACCGGAAAACATTCTCTCTCGGAGGGGCTGAATAAGGCAGGCAAAAAATGGTCAATTTCAGAATGTCAGCACATGGTGAAAATGATTCCATCGGAACGGGCTTGACGAGATGAAGAAATGGGCTTTGGAATCACCTGAGTCGGAGTTGCGAGTGAAAAGATAGTGGTTTTTCAACCAGGGACATTTCTGTAATTATTTTATTTACATACGGGTCCAGGACAGTTATTGCACTGATGAAGAGAAAGCGCACTTTAGAGAATACGCTTGGAGTAAAGGAAAGCGCATTTCAAACCGCGGCTCCGGGGGAATGCGCCTTCATGAGCGGAAGACGTATTCCCGTGAAATACGCCTCCACTTAACGGGCTGGGCCCGGCCAGCTGAGACGCTTACAGGAGGGGCCCGCCCATAGGGCCTTCGTACTTCTCCCACGCACGCCTAACAGAGGAGAGGGCGGAGGTCACCGGCATGGTTGGCCGGCAAGGAGGCCTCGGGAGAGATGGGCGACGGAGGGAATGGGTCGGGCGCGCCGAGCTGAACCTCCCTGTACCCGCCGGACCTTGAACAGAAATCTGAGGACGTCGGCGTCATCGTCTCGGCGGTGACGGGCTTTGGGAGTCGGTGGGAATCAAGGATTCTAGCCACAACCCGAGCAATGGAGGATTGGAGAGGGATCACCAGGTCACCAGGGGATCGAAGGTGAGCTCGGGAATTGCTGGGAGAAGCCGGAGTGAGTGGGAGTTGGAGAGGGCGGCGGTGAGCTGGATGTCGGGAGAGGTGGAAGAGGGCTATGCTCTATGAATTGAGGTGGCGGGGGTTCTAGGAGAGAGAGAGAGAGGAGGTCGCGAGAGAGGCGAGGCCGGGTGGCTTAAATAGCCTAGGGAGGGGCGGGGGGCTGGCCGCCACAGTGAGCTGCACAGCTCGGTGATGGCCGTCGTCACGGGAGGTGGAGACAACTGACGAGAGGCAAAGGAAGCTCACGGGGAGGAGATGGAGACAAGGGGCCAGGAGAAAATGGTCGGGACGAGGATAGGGCCAAACTGAGCACAGTGCGCTCGTGGTGCTCGGCGGCTAGCTCCGGCAATGGCGCTTAACTGCACGGGGAGGACGGGGATGACTGGAGAGAGCAGAGGGGAAGTCACGGAGCAGAAGACGACACCACGGTCACGAGCAGAAGAAGACGGGGCACAACAGGGGCTGTCGGCCACTGTTCGTCCATGGACGCACTGTGGCTAGCGCCGGCGAGGGAGCTACAGGAGGGGGAACAGGGCCAGAAAGCAACGGGAGAGAGCTGGGCGTCAGGTCGGCACTCGAGGAGGCGCGAACACCGACGGGAAGGGACTTTCCGACTCGTCCCTTTTCCTAGAGCGCATCCAACACTGGCAGAGTACGTGCACTGGCAAAACTTCACGCGATCATCGCCGGGCATGGCACGTAGAGGAGGCAATGGGCTGGTGAACCTTGTCTGGTGGCTAGTCCTTGCTCCCCAAGGTAGCCCATAAGTGAAATATCAAGAGAAGGAGCCAAGGAGAGGTGTGAAGCTTCGATGAAAGTTGGTTGTAGCAAACTTGATTTCACACCTATGATCAGTAGGGAACAACTAAGGGCCAAACTTGATGTCTCGGGTGATTAGGTTAGGAAGGGCTATGATCCTATTAAGTTTGAGGAGAAATGGACCAATATAAATCATGGTCGCTTTGTAACAGCAGAATTGATCCAGAAAATGGATTTGGATGATGCACTCACATGGAGTATCGACTTGAGCTGAAATTTGGCATGGGATGGTTATTCGGACATATGAAGATGCTGTAAAAAATTCATACCAAATGGACTTGCCAAAATGGTACTTCCTTCAAAGCTATCCGCTCTACCCAGAAACTTGAGAAAATTCTAAAGGAATATTGGCTTGACAAGTTGATCCAAAAATTGGTGTAGAGAGGTCCTATGGCTATGAGAATGCTCTGGTAAATTTTCAGCCAAAATGAAGCAATATAAAATATACTTGCATCACAACCTGAAAATATTGACAAAAGCAAAGATTTGATCATGCGCTAACATAGATGATTGGATGGAGCTGAATATTGGAGGAGTGTAATGATATGAGCACAGGAAGAGGCATGAAAATTTTCAACTCATTTGGATACACCTAGCTAGAACTTCCTTCGCAATGGCTTATGTCTGACAGAAACTTTAAAAAAATGCTGAGGAAGATTCACTAGGCAAATGGAGCATAGTTTTTTCATGCGGCAACTATTTGGATGAAATAGCATTCCCTAAAAGTTTGGGAGCAAGAAAGGAAATATAGGTGGCACTTCCTTCACAGAAGACCACATTGGACATAAATGAAGAAATAATATTGGGGAATTATTTTTGGGCTAGGAAAAGAAAGTTTTGGCATATTTTAGGAATATATGATCCGAACAAATTATAAGAATTGCTTGGGAATTTTGTGAGAGACAAAAATATAGGTTGCTTCACAACCTAGGGCAAACAGGACTATTCCTTTTAATAGAAAAAGGAATATTCCTTAGAAAAGAATTATAGGGTTGAGCTAGAAAGGAAATGACATGATCTTGGGGAGATTCGAGACCGATGAGCCACTTGGAAGAAGAGATAATGATGATCTCCCCGGTTTCAAGTCCACAGATCCACTCTAAATAGAAAATCCGAGCAAAAACCAAATAAATCAAAAAACTAAAAGAAAAGCTCAAAAACCAGGGTGTTACTTGCAGAATGCATAATTTGCCCTTACCACGCGGAGTAATGTTTATACTCACCATAATCTCTCGGATTTCCTTCCAAAGGAGTGCCAATGGGTTCATAAAATTGTCTGAAAAGTAGCGGCAAATGATGTTCTTTGATTTTCAGGGGCAAAAATTCCTGCTTAGGGGCCGAATTTCAGGGTCCTCCGGTCCTCAGACAGAAGCGGGAAATATTTTCTAGATTCCCATGCTCGTTGCGAGCATTTTGAGTACTTTTGGGTCCAAAATGGACCGTGAATGACAAAGTTATGACCGTTTTTATGAACACCGGTCCTTTATATGCCAGTCCTTGAAAGAACTTCATTTTCTTGTGACACGTTCTTGCGCGCCGCCCCAAAATTTTGTGTCCTACATAGTTGAGATATTGTTTCCACATATATATTGACCGATGCCAGGAATGCCCTCCTATATTGGCAGTCACACACGTACGTTACGACATCCCACATGGCAAAAACAAGGAGAATTGGGCTTATAGTCGCCTTATTTTCTTGAATTTACAACCAAATGGGATTCCCCGGATCATAGAGCATGTGTAGAATGCAACGTTTGTCCTTACCAGGCGGAGTATTGTTTATACTCACCATAATCTCTCGGATTTCCTTCCAAAGGAGTGCCAATGGGTTCAGAAACTTGTCTGAAAAGCGGCGGCAAATGATGTTCTTTGACTTTCAGGGGGCAAAAGTCCTACTTAGGGGCGGACTTTAAGGGTCCTCCGGGCGTCCTGCGCAAGCCGGAAGTATTTTCTATATTCCCACGCTATTTGCGAGCATTTTGAGTACTTGTGGGTCAGAAACAGACTCCAAATGACAGAGTTATGACCATTTTTGTGAATACCGGTCCTTTATATGGCAATCCTTGAAAAAACTTCATTTTCTTGTGACGTGTTCTGGCGCACTGCCCCAAAATTTTGTGTCCTCCATAGTGGAGATATAGTTTCCTCGGATATATTGACCGATTCCAGGAATGCCCTCCTATTATTGGCTGTCACACACGTACGTTATGGCATGCCACATGGAAAAAACAAGGAGAATAAAGCTTATAGTCGCCTTATTTTCATGAATTTACAACGAAATGGGATTCCTCGGATCATAGAGCATGTGTAGAATGCAACATTTGTCCTTACCAGGCGGACTAATGTTTATATTCACCATAATCTCTCGGACTTCCTTCCAAAGGAGTGCCAGTGGGTTGAGAAGCTTGTCTGAAAAGCAGCATCAAATGATGTTCTTTGACTTTCATGGGAAAAAAGTCCTGCTTCGGCTTTGAATTTTAGGGTCCTCTAGGCCTCCTATGCAAGCCGGAAGAATTTTCTAGATTCCCTCGCTCGTCACGAGCATTTTGAGTACTTGTGGGTCTGAAACGGACTCCAAATGACAAAGTTATGACCGTTTTAGTGAACACCAGTCCTTTATATGGCACTCCTTGAAAGAACTTCATTTTCTTGTGATGTGTTCTGGCGCACCGCCCCAAAATTTGTGTCCTCCATAGTGGAGATATAGTTTCCTCGGATATATTGACCGATGCCAGGAATGCCCTCCTATTATTGGCTGTCACACACGTACGTTATGGCATGCCACACGAAAAAACAAGGAGAATAAGGCTTATAGTCGCATTATTTTCATGAATTTACAATGAAATGGGATTCCTCGGATCATAGAGCATGTGTAGAATGCAACGTTTGTCCTTACCAAGCGGACTAATGTTTATATTCACCATAATATCTCGGACTTCCTTCCAAAGGAGTTCCAATGGGTTCAGAAACTTGTCTAAAAGCAGTAGCAAATGATGTTCTTTGACTTTCCTGGGCAAAAAGTCCTGCTTTGGGTCTGAATTTGAGGGTCCTACAGACCTCCTGCGCAAGCCGGAAGAACTTTCTAGATTCCCTCGCTCGTCGCGAGCATTATGAGTATTTGTGGGTCTCAAACGGACTCCAAATGACAAAGTTATGACCGTTTTAGTGAACACCAGTCCTTTATATGGCAGTCCGTGAAAGAACTTCATTTTCTTGTGATGCGTTCTCGCGGGCCGCCCCAAAATTTTGTGTCCTATATGGTGGAGATATTGTTTCCACATATATGTTGAGCGATGCCAGGAATGCCCTCCTATTATTGGCTATCACACACGTATGTCACAACATGCCACACGGCAAAAACAAGGAAAATAAGGCTTATAGTCGCCTTATTTTCATGAATTGACAACCAAATGGAATTCCTCGGATAATAGACCATGTGCAGAATGCAACGTTTGTCCTTACCAGGCGGAGTAATGTCCATAATCTCTCAGATTTCCTTCCAAAGGGGTGCCAATGGGTTAAGAAACTTGTCTGAAAAGCAACGGCAAATGATGTTCTTTGACTTTCAGGGGCAAAAAGTCCCGCTTAGGGGCCGATTTTGAGGGAGGGTCCTCCGGGCGTCCTGTGCAAGCCACAAGTATGTCCTAGATTCTCACGCTCGTCGCGAGCATTTTCAGTACTTGTGGGTCCAAAACGGAATTCGAATGACAAAGTTATGACCGTTTTTATGAACACCGGTCCTCTATATGGCAGTCCTTGAAAGAACTTCATTTTCTTCTGACGTGTTCTTGCGCGCCGCCCCAAAATTTTGTGTCCTCCATAGTGGAGATATTGTTTCCACATATATATTGACCAATGCAAGGAAAGCCCTCCTATGATTGGCAGTCACACACATACGTTACGACATCCCACACAACAACAAAAGGAGAAAAAGGCCTATAGTCGCCTTATTTTCTTGAATTTACAACCTAATAGGATTCCCCGGATCATAGAGCAGGTGTAGAATGCAATGTTTGTCCTTACCAGGCGGACTAATATTTATTCTCACCATCATCTCTCGGATTTCCTTTCAAAGGAGTGCCAGTAGGTTCAAAAAATTGTGTGAAAAGCAGCGGTAAATGATGTTCTTTGAATTTCAGGGAAAAAATCATGCTTAGGGGCTGAATTTGAGGGTCCTCCGAGCCTCCTGCACAAGCCGAAAGTATTTTCTTGATTCCCACGCTCGTCGCTAGTATTTTCAGTACTTGTTGGTTAAAAATGGACTACGAATGACAAAGTTATGACCGTTTTAGTGAACACCGCTCCTTTATATATATGGCAGTCCTTGAAAGAACTTCATTTTCTCGTGACGCGTCCTGGCACACCACCCAAAATTTTTGTGTCCTTTATAGTGGAGAAATTGTTTCACATATATATTGACCGATGCCAGGAATGCCCTCCTATTATTGGTTGTCACACACGTACGTTACATCATGCCACAGGGCAAAAACAAGGAGAATAAGGCTTATAGTCGCCTTATTTTCTTGAATTTACAAACAAATGGGACTCCCTGGATCATAGAACATGTGCAAAATGCAACGTTTGTCCTTACCAGGCGGAGTATTGTTTATACTCACCGTAATCTCTCGGATTTCCTTGCAAAGGAGTGCCAATGGGTTCAGAAACTTGTCTGAAAAGCGGCGGCAAATAATGTTCTTTGACTTTTAGGGGAAAAAAGTCCTACTTAGGGGCCAACTTTAAGGGTCCTCCGGGCCTCCTGCACAAGCTGGAAGTATTCTCTAGATTCCCACGCTAGTCGTGAGCATTTTGAGTACTTGTGGGTCCGAAACAGACTCCAATTGACAAAGTTATGACCATTTTTGTGAACACCGGTCCTTTATATGGCAATCCTTGAAAGAACTTCATTTTCTTGTGACTTGTTCTGGCGCACCGCCCCAAAATTTTGTTTCCTCCATAGTGGAGATACAGTTTCCTCGGATATATTGACGGACACCAGGAATGCCCTTCTATTATTGGTTGTCACACACGTACGTTACGGCATGCCACACGGAAAAAACAAGGAGAATAAGGCTTATAGTCGCCTTATTTTCATGAATTTACAATGAAATGGGATTTCTCGGATCATAGAGCATGTGTAGAATGCAACGTTTGTCCTTACCAGGCGGACTAATGTTTATATTCACCATAATCTCTCGGACTTCCTTCCAAAGGAGTGTCAATGGGTTCAGAAACTTGTCTGAAAGCAGCAACAAATGATGTTCTTTGACTTTCTTGGGCAAAAACTCCTGCTTTTGGGTCTGAATCTGAGGGTCCTCCAGGCCTCCTGCGCAAGCCGGAAGAACTTTATAGATTCCCTCTCTTGTCGCGAGCATTTCGAGTACTTGTGGGTCCTAAACGGACTCCAAATGACAAAGTTATGAACGTTTTAGTGAACACCAGTCCTTTATATGGCATTCCGTGAAAGAACTTCATTTTCTTGTGACGCGTTCTCGCGGGCCGCCCCAAAATTTTGTGTCCTATATGGTGGAGATATTGTTTCCACATATATGTTGAGCGATGCCAGGAATGCCCTCCTATTATTGGCTATCACACACGTACGTTACAGCATGCCACACGGCAAAAACAAGGAGAATAAGGCTTATAGTCGCCTTATTTTCATGAATTTACAACCAAATGGGATTCCTCGGATCATAGACCATGTGTAGAATGCAACGTTTGTCCTTACCAGGCGGAGCAATGTCCATAATCTCTCGTATTTCCTTCCAAAGGGGTGCCAGTGGGTTAAGAAACTTGTCTGAAAAGCAGCGGCAAATGACGTTCTTTGACTTTCAGGGGCAAAAAGTCCTGCTTAGGTTGCCGATTTTGAGGGTCCTCCGGGCATCCTGTGCAAGCCACAATTATGTTCTAGATTCCCACGCTCGTCGTGAGCATTTTGAGTACTTGTGGGTCCAAAACGGACTGTGAATGACAAAGTTATGACCGTTTTTATGAACACCGGTCCTTTATATGGCAGTCCTTGAAAGAACTTCATTTTCTTGTGACGCATTCTTGTGTGCCGCCCCAAAATTTTGTGTCCTCCATAGTGGAGATATTGTTTCGACATATATATTAACCGATGCCAGGAATGCCCTCCTATTATTGATAGTCACACACGTACGTTACGGCATCCCACACAGAAAAAACAAGGAGAAAAAGGATTATAGTCACCTTATTTTCTTCAATTTACAACAAAATGGGATTCCCCGGATCATAGAGCATTTGCAGAATGCAACGTTGGTCCTTACCAGGCGGACTAATAATTATACTCACCATAATCTCTCGGATTTCCTTTCAAAGGAGTGCCAGTAGGTTCAAAAAATAGTGTGAAAAGCAGCGGCAAATGATCTCTGAATTTCAGGGAAAAAGTCCTGGTTAGGGGCCGAATTTGAGGGTCCTCCGGGCCTCCTGCACAAGCCGAAAGTATTTTCTTGATACCCACGCTCATCGCTAGCATTTTGAGTACTTGTTGGTTCGAAACGGACTCCGAATGACAAAGTTATGATCGTTTTAGTGAACACCGGTCCTTTATATATATGGCTGTCCTTGAAAGAACTTCATTTTCTCATGACGCATTCTGGCGCACCACCCAAAAAGTTTGTGTCCTTTATAGTGGAGAAATTGTATCACATATATATTGACCGATGCCAGGAATGCCCTCCTATTATTGGTTGTCACACACGTACGTTACATCATGCCACAGGCAAAAACAAGGAGAATAAGGCTTATAGTCGCCTTATTTTCTTGAATTTACAAACAAATGGGACTCCCTGGATAATAGAACATGTGCAAAATGCAACGTTTGTCCTTACCAGGCGGAGTATTGTTTATACTCACCGTAATCTCTCGGATTTCCTTGCAAAGGAGTGCCAATGGGTTCAGAAACTTGTCTGAAAAGCGGCGGCAAATAATGTTCTTTAACTTTCAGGGGGAAAAAGTCCTACTTAGGGGCCAACTTTCAGGGTCCTCCTGGCCTCCAGCGCAAGCTGGAAGTATTCTCTAGATTCCCACGCTAGTCGCGAGCATTTTGAGTACTTGTGGGTCCGAAACAGACTCCGAATGACAAAGTTATGACCATTTTTGTGAACACCGGTCCTTTCTATGGCAATCCTTGAAAGAACTTCATTTTATTGTGACGTGTTCTGGCGTACCGCCCCAAAATTGTGTGTCCTCCATAGTGGAGATATAGTTTCCTCGGATATATTGACCGACACCAGGAATGCCCTCCTATTATTGGCTGTCACACACATACGTTACGGCATGCCACACGGAAAAAACAAGGAGAATAAGGCTTATAGTCGCCTTATTTTCATGAATTTACAACAAAATGGGATTTCTCGGATCATAGAGCATGTGTAGAATGCAACGTTTGTCCTTACCAGGCGGACTAATGTTTATATTCACCATAATCTCTCGGACTTCCTTCCAAACGAGTGCCAATGGGTTCAGAAACATGTCTGAAAAGCACCAGCAAATGATGTTCTTTGACTTTCCTGGGCAAAATGTCCTGCTTTGGGTCTGAATTTGAGGGTCCTCCAGGCCTCCTCCACAAGCTGGAAGAACTTTCTAGATTCCCTCGCTCGTCGCGAGCATTTTGAGCACTTGTGGGTCCGAAACGAACTCCAAATGACAAAGTTATGACCGTTTTAGTGAACACCAGTCCTTTATATGGTAGTCCTTGAAAGAACTTCATTTTCTCGTGTCGCGTTCTCGCGCGCCGCCCCAAATTTTTTTGTCCTCCATGGTGGAGATATTGTTTCCATATATATATTGAGCGATGCCAGGAATGCCCTCCTATTATTGGCTATCACACACGTACGTTAAGGCAGGCCACACGGCAAAAACAAGGAGAATAAGGCTTATAGTCGCTTTATTTTCATGAATTTACAACCAAATGTGATTCCTCGGATCATAGACCATGTGCAGAATGCAATGTTTGTCCTTACCACGCGGAGTAATGTCCATAATCTCTCGGATTTCCTTCCAAAGGAGTGCCAATGGGTTAAGAAACTTGTCTGAAAAGCAGCGGCAAATGATGTTCTTCAACTTTCAGGGGCAAAAAGTCGTGCTTAGGTGCCGATTTTGAGGGTCCTCCGGGCGTCCTGTGCAAGCCACGAGTATGTTCTAGATTCCCACGCTCGTCGCGAGTATTTTGAGTACTTGTTGTTTCGAAACAGACTTGAAAGGGCAACGTTATGGTCATTTTAGTGAACACTAGTCCTTTATATGGCAATCCTTGAAAGAACTTCATTTTCTTGTTACGCGTTCTGGCGCACCGCCCCAAAATTTTGTGTCCTCAATTGTGGAGATATACTTTCCACAGACATATTGACCGATGCCAGGAATGCCCTCTGATTATTGGCTGTCACACACGTACGTTTCGGCAGGCCACACGGAAAAAACAAGGAGAATAAGGCTTATTGTCGCCTTATTTTCATGAATTTACAACCAACTGGGATCCCCCGGATCATAGAGCATGTGTACAATGCAACGTTTGTCCTTACCAGGCGGACTACTGTTTATATTCACCATAATCTCTCGAACTTTCTTCCAAAGGAGTGCCAATGGGTTCAGAAACATGTCTGAAAAGCAGCAGCAAATGATGTTCTTTGACTTTCCTGGGCAAAAAGTCCTGCTTTGGGTCTGAATTTGAGGGTCCTCCAGGCCTCCTCCACAAGCCAGAAGAACTTTCTAGATTCCCTCGCTCGTCGCGAGCATTTTCAGTTATTGTGGGTCCGAAAGGAACTCCAAATGACAAAGTCATGACCGTTTTAGTGAACACCAGTCCTTTATATGGTAGTCCTTGAAAGAACTTCATATTCTCGTGAGGCGTTCTCGCGCGCCGCCCCAAAATTTTGTGTCCTCATTGGTGGAGATATTGTTTCCACATATATATTGAGCGATGCCAGGAATGCCCTCCTATTATTGGCTATCACACACGTACGTTACAGCACGCCACACGGCAAAAACAAGGAGAATAAGGCTTATAGTCGCCTTATTTTCATGAATTTACAACCAAATGTGATTCCTCGGATCATAGACCATGTGCAGAATGCAACGTTTGTCCTTACCAGGCGGAGTAATGTCCATAATCTCTCGGATTTCCTTCCAAAGGAGTGCCAATGGGTTAAGAAACTTGTCTGAAAAGCAGCGGCAAATGATGTTCTTCAACTTTCAGGGGCAAAAAGTCGTGCTTAGGTGCCGATTTTGAGGGTCCTCCGAGCGTCCTGTGCAAGCCACGAGTATGTTCTAGATTCCCACGCTCATCGCGAGTATTTTGAGTACTTCTTGGTCCGAAACAGACTCGAAAGGGCAACGTTATGGTCATTTTAGTGAACACTAGTCCTTTATATGGCAATCCTTGAGAGAACTTCATTTTCTTGTGACGCGTTCTGGCGCACCGCCCCAAAATTTTGTGTCCTCAATAGTGGAGATATACTTTCCACAGAAATATTGACCGATGCGAGGAATGCCCTCTTATTATTGGCTATCACACCCGTACGTTACGGCAGGCCACACAGAAAAAACAAGGAGAATAAGGCTTATAGTCGCCTTATTTTCATGAATTTACAACCAAATGGGATCCCCCGGATCATAGAGCATGTGTACAATGCAACGTTTTTCCTTACCAGGCGTACTACTATTTATATTCACCATAATCTCTCGAACTTCCTTCCAAAGGAGTGCCAATGGGTTCAGAAACATGTCTGAAAAGCAGCAGCAAATGATGTTCTTTGACTTTCTGGGCAAAAGTCCTGCTTTGGGTCTGAATTTGAGGGCCCTCGGCATCCTCCACAAGCGGAAGAACTTTCTAGATTCCTCGCTCGTCATGAGCATTTTGAGTACTTGTGGGTCCAAACGAACTCCAAATGACAAAGTTATGACCGTTTTAGTGAACACCAGTCCCTTATATGGTAGTCCTTGAAAGAACTTCATTTTCTCGTGACGCGTTCTTGCGCGCCGCCCCAAAATTTTGTGTCCTCCATGGAGGAGATATTGTTTCCACATATATATTGAGCGATGCCAGGAATGCCCTCCTATTATTGGCTATCATACACGTACGTTACGGCACGCCACACGGCAAAAACAAGGAGAATAAGGCTTATAGTCGCCTTATTTTCATGAATTTACAACCAAATGTGATTCCTCGGATCATAGACCATGTGCAGAATGCAACGTTTGTCCTTACCAGGCGGAGTAATGTCCATAATCTCTCGGATTTCCTTCCAAAGGAGTGCCAATGGGTTAAGAAACTTGTCTGAAAAGCAGCGGCAAATGATGTTCTTCAACTTTCAGGGGCAAAAAGTCGTGCTTAGGTGCCGATTTTGAGGGTCCTCCGGGCGTCCTGTGCAAGCCACGAGTATGTTCTAGATTCCCACGCTCGTCGCGAGCATTTTGAGTACTTGTTGGTCCGAAACGGACTCGGAATGGCAACGTTATGGTCATTTTAGTGAACACTAGTCCTTTATATGGCAGTCCTTGAAAGAACTTCATTTTCTTGTGATGCGTTCTGGCGCACCGCCCCAAAATTTTGTGTCCTTAATAGTGGAGATATAGTTTCCACAGATATATTGACCGATGCCAGGAATGCCCTCTTATTATTGGCTGTCACACACGTACGTTACGGCAGGCCACACGAAAAAAACAAGGAGAATAAGGCTTATAGTCGCCTTATTTTCATGAATTTACAACCATAATGGGATTCCCCGGATCATAGAGCATGTGTACAATGCAACGTCTGTCCTTACCAGGCAGACTACTTTTTATATTCACCATAATATCTTGGACTTCCTTCCAAAGGAGTGCCAATGGGTTCAGAAACATGTCTGAAAAGCAGCAGCAAATGATGTTCTTTGACTTTCCTGGGCAAAAGGTCTTGCTTTGGGTCTGAATTTGAGGGTCCTCCAGGACTCCTCCGCAAGCCGGAAGAACTTTCTAGATTCCCTCGCTCGTCGCGAGCATTTTGAGTACTTGTGGGTCCGAAACGAACTCCAAATGACAAAGTTATGACCGTTTTAGTGAACACCAGTCCTTTATATGGTAGTCCTTGAAAGAACATCATTTTCTCATGACGCGTTCTCGCGCGCCGCCCCGAAATTTCGTGTCCTCCATGGTGGAGATATTGTTTCCACATATATATTGAGCGATGCCAGGAATGCCCTCCTTTTATTGGCTATCACACACGTACGTTACGGCATGCCACTCGGCAAAACCATGGAGAATAAGGCTTATAGTCGCCTTATTTTCATGAATTTACAACCAAATGTGATTCCTCGGATAGACCATGTGCAGAATGCAACGTTTGTCCTTACCAGGCGGAGTAATGTCCATAATCTCTCGGATTTCCGTCCAAAGGAGTGCCAATGGGTTAAGAAACTTGTGTGAAAAGCAGCGGCAAATGATGTTCTTCAACTTTAAGGGGCAAAAAGTCGTGCTTAGGTGCCGATTTTGAGGGTCCTCCGGGCGTCCTGTGCAGGCCACGAGTATGTTCTAGATTCCCATGCTTGTCGCGAGTATTTTGAGTACTTGTTGGTCCGAAACAGACTCGAAAGGGCAACGTTATGGTCATTTTAGTGAACACTAGTCCTTTATATGGCAATCCTTGAAAGAACTTCATTTTCTTGTGACGCGTTCTGGCGCACCGCCACAAAATTTTGTGTCCTCAATAGTCGAGATATACTTTCCACAGACATATTGACCGATGCCAGGAATGCCCTCTGAATATTGGCTGTCACACACGTACGTTACGACAGGCCACACGAAAAAAACAAGGAGAATAAGGCTTATAGTCGCCTTATTTTCATGAATTTACAACCAAATGGGATCCCCCGGATCATAGAGCTTGTGTACAATGCAACGTTTGTCCTTACCGGGCGGACTATTGTTTATATTCACCATAATCTCTATAACTTCCTTTCAAAGAAGTGCCAATGGGTTCAGAAACATGTCTGAAAAGCAGCAGCAAATGATGTTCTTTGACTTTCCTGGGCAAAAAGTCTTGCTTTGGTCTGAATTTGAGGGTCCTCCAGGCCTCCTCCACAAGCCGAAAGAACTTTCTAGATTCCCTCGCTCGTCGCGAGCATTTTGAGTACTTGTGATTCCGAAACGAACTCCAAATGACAAAGTTATGACCGTTTTAGTGAACACCAGTCCTTTATATGGTAGTCCTTGAAAGAACTTCATTTTCTCGTGACGCGTTCTCGCGCGCCGCCCCAAAATTTTGTGTCCTCCATGGAGGAGATATTGTTTCCACATATATATTGAGCGATGCCAGAATGCCCTCCTATTATTGGCTATCACACACGTATATTACTGACAGGCCACACGGCAAAACAAGGAGAATAAGGCTTATAGTCGCTTTATTTTCATGAATTTACAACCAAATGTGATTCCTCGGATCATAGACCATGTGCGAGAATGCAATGTTTGTCCTTACCAGGGAGTAATGTCCATAATCTCTGGTTTCCTTCCAAAGGAGTGCCAATGGGTTAAGAAACTTGTCTGAAAAGCAGCGGCAAATGATGTTCTTCAACTTTCAGGGGCAAAAAGTCGTGCTTAGGTGCCGATTTTGAGGGTCCTCCGGGCGTACTGTGCAAGCCACGAGTATGTTCTAGATTCCCACGCTCGTCGCGAGTATTTTGAGTACTTGTTGTTTCAAAAAAGACTCGAAAGGGCAACGTTATGGTCATTTTAGTGAACACTAGTCCTTTATATGGCAATCCTTGAAAGAACTTCATTTTCTTGTGACGCGTTCTGGCGCACCGCCCCAAAATTTTGTGACCTCAATAGTGGAGATATACTTTCCACAGACATATTGACCGATGAAAGGAATGCCCTCTTATTATTGGCTCTCACACCCATACGTTAAAACAAGGAGAATAAGGCTTATAGTCGCCTTATTTTCATGAATTTACAAACAAATGGGATCCCCCGGATCATAGAGCATGTGTACAATGCAACGTTTTTCCTTACCAGGCGGACTACTGTTTATATTCACCATAATCTCTCGAACTTCCTTCCAAAGGAGTGCCAATGGGTTCAGAAACATGTCTGAAAAGCAGCAGCAAATGATGTTCTTTGACTTTCTGGGCAAAAGTCCTGCTTTGGGTCTGAATTTGAGGTCCTCCAGGCCTCTTCCACAAGCGGAAGAACTTTCTAGATTCCCTCGCTCGTCGTGAGCATTTTGAGTACTTGTGGGTCCGAAAGGAACTCCAAATGACAAAGTTATGACCGTTTTAGTGAACACCAGTCCTTTATATGGTAGTCCTTGAAAGAACTTCATTTTCTCGTGTCGCGTTCTCGCGCCCCCTAAAATTTTGTGTCCTCCATGGAGGAGATATTGTTTCCACATATATATTGAGCGATGCCAGGAATGCCCTCCTATTATTGGCTATCACACACGTACGTTATGGCATGCCACACGGCAAAAACAAGGAGAATAAGGCTTATAGTCGCCTTATTTTCATGAATTTACAACCAAATGTGATTCCTCGGATCATAGACCATGTGCAGAATGCAACGTTTGTCCTTACCAGGCGGAGTAATGTCCATAATCTCTCGGATTTCCTTCCAAAGGAGTGCCAATGGGTTAAGAAACTTGTCTGAAAAGCAGCGGCAAATGATATTCTTCAACTTTCAGGGGCAAAAAGTCGTGCTTAGGTGCCGATTTTGAGGGTCCTCCGGGCGTCCTGTGCAACCCACGAGTATGTTCTAGATTCCCACGCTCGTCTCGAGTATTTTCAGTACTTCTTGGTCAGAAACAGACTCGAAAGGGCAACGTTATGGTCATTTTAGTGAACACTAGTCCTTTATATGGCAATCCTTGAAAGAACTTCATTTTCTTGTGAGGCGTTCTGGCGCACCGCCCCAAAATTTTGTGTCCTCAATAGTGGAGATATACTTTCCACAGACATATTGACTGATGCCAGGAATGCCCTCTTATTATTGGCAATCACACCCGTACGTTACGGCAGGCCACACGGAAAAAACAAGGAGAATAAGGCTTATAGTCGCCTTATTTTCATGAATTTACAACCAAATGGGATCCCCCGGATCATAGAGCATGTGTACAATGCAACGTTTTTCCTTACCAGGCGTACTACTGTTTATATTCACCATAATCTCTCGAACTTCCTTCCAAAGGAGTGCCAATGGGTTCAGAAACATGTCCAAAAGCAGCAAAAATGATGTTCTTTGACTTTCCGGGCAAAAGTCCTGCTTTGGGTCTGAATTTGAGGTCCTCAGGCCTCCTCCACAAGCGGAAGAACTTTCTAGATTCCCTCGCTCGTCGCGAGCATTTTGAGTACTTGTGGGTCCGAAAGGAACTCCAAATGACAAAGTTATGACCGTTTTAGTGAACACCAGTCCTTTATATGGTAGTCCTTCAAAGAACTTCACTTTCTCGTGACGCGTTCTCGCGCGCCGCCCCAAAATTTTGTGTCCTCCATGGAGGAGATATTGTTTCCACATATATATTGAGCGATGCCAGGAATGCCCTCCTATTATTGGCTATCACACACGTACGTTACGGCATGCCACACGGCAAAAACAAGGAGAATAAGGCTTATAGTCGCCTTATTTTCATGAATTTACAACCAAATGTGATTCCTCGGATCATAGACCATGTGCAGAATGCAACGTTTGTCCTTACCAGGCGGAGTAATGTCCATAATCTCTCGGATTTCCTTCCAAAGGAGTGCCAATGGGTTAAGAAACTTGTCTGAAAAGCAGCGGCAAATGATATTCTTCAACTTTCAGGGGCAAAAAGTCGTGCTTAGGTGCCGATTTTGAGGGTCCTCCGGCGTCTGTGCAACCCACGAGTATGTTCTAGATTCCCACGCTCGTCTCGAGTATTTTCAGTACTTCTTGGTCAGAAACAGACTCGAAAGGGCAACGTTATGGTCATTTTAGTGAACACTAGTCCTTTATATGGCAATCCTTGAAAGAACTTCATTTTCTTGTGACGCGTTCTGGCGCACCGCCCCAAAATTTTGTGTCCTCAATAGTGGAGATATACTTTCCACAGACATATTGACCGATGCCAGGAATGCCCTCTTATTATTGGCAATCACACCCGTACGTTACGGCAGGCCACACGGAAAAAACAAGGAGAATAAGGCTTATAGTCGCCTTATTTTCATGAATTTACAACCAAATGGGATCCCCCGGATCATAGAGCATGTGTACAATGCAACGTTTTTCCTTACCAGGCGTACTACTGTTTATATTCACCATAATCTCTCGAACTTCCTTCCAAAGGAGTGCCAATGGGTTCAGAAACATGTCTGAAAAGCAGCAGCAAATGATGTTCTTTGACTTTCCTGGGCAAAAAGTCCTGCTTTGGGTCTGAATTTGAGGGTCCTCTAGGCCTCCTCCACAAGCCGGAAGAACTTTCTAGATTCCCTCGCTCGTCGCGAGCATTTTGAGTACTTGTGGGTCCGAAACGAACTCCAAATGACAAAGTTATGACCGTTTTAGTGAACACCAGTCCTTTATATGGTAGTCCTTGAAAGAACTTCATTTCTCGTGGCGCGTTCTCGCCCGCCCCAAAATTTTGTGTCCTCCATGGTGGAGATATTGTTTCCACATATATATTGAGCGATGCCAGGAATGCCCTCCTATTATTGGCTATCACACACGTACGTTACGGCACGCCACACGGCAAAAACAAGGAGAATAAGGCTTATAGTCGCCTTATTTTCATGAATTTACAACCAAATGTGATTCCTCGGATCATAGACCATGTGCAGAATGCAACGTTTGTCCTTACCAGCGGAGTAATGTCCATAATCTCTCGGTTTCCTTCCAAAGGAGTGCCAATGGGTTAAGAAACTTGTCCGAAAAGCAGCGGCAAATGATGTTCTTCAACTTTCAGGGCAAAAGTCGTGCTTAGGTGCGTTTTGAGGTCCTCCGGGCGTCTGTGCAAGCCACGAGTATGTTCTAGATTCCCACGCTCGTCGCGAGCATTTTGAGTACTTGTTGGTCAAAACGGACTCGAATGGCAACGTTATGGTCATTTTAGTGAACACTAGTCCTTTATATGGCAGTCCTTGAAAGAACTTCATTTTCTTGTGATGCGTTCTGGCGCACCGCCCCAAAATTTTGTGTCCTTAATAGTGGAGATATAGTTTCCACAGATATATTGACCGATGCCAGGAATGCCCTCTTATTATTGGCTGTCACACACGTACGTTACGGAGGCCACACGAAAAAAACAAGGAGAATAAGGCTTATAGTCGCCTTATTTTCATGAATTTACAACCAAATGGGATTCCCCGGATCATAGAGCATGTGTACAATGCAACGTATGTCCTTACCAGGCAGACTACTGTTTATATTCACCATAATATCTCGGACTTCCTTCCAAAGGAGTGCCAATGGGTTCAGAAACATGTCTGAAAAGCAGCAGCAAATGATGTTCTTTGACTTTCCTGGGCAAAAGGTCTTGCTTTGGGTCTGAATTTGAGGGTCCTCCAGGACTCCTCCGCAAGCCGGAAGAACTTTCTAGATTCCCTCGCTCGTCGCGAGCATTTTGAGTACTTGTGGGTCCGAAACGAACTCCAAATGACAAAGTTATGACCGTTTTAGTGAACACCAGTCCTTTATATGGTAGTCCTTGAAAGAACATCATTTTCTCATGACGCGTTCTCGCGTGCCAGCCCGAAATTTCGTGTCCTCCATGGTGGAGATATTGTTTCCACATATATATTGAGCGATGCCGGGAATGCCCTCCTTTTATTGGCTATCACACACGTACGTTACGGCATGCCACACGGCAAAAACATGGAGAATAAGGCTTATAGTCGCCTTATTTTCATGAATTTACAACCAAATGTGATTCCTCGGATGCAAATGAAAAAAATATTGAAAAAGAAAATTGACATGCAACTGAGATTGAATGGCCAATTGGAGATTGGATATGATATGAATTAATAGATATTAAATGAAACTGAAATTTTAAATTATACACCACAGAATTCTTTAAAAATTTGTCCGAGTAATTAAACTAGAAATTCCTGGAATGGCTCATGGAACATTGGTAAAATTTAAAAGGCAAAGGAATATAGGTCATTCCTTTGCCACTTGGACATAATGAAAAATATTTGGGAATTTTTGGCTGAAAGAAAGTTTGGATTTAGGTATTGATCCAAAATTGGATCGGGAATTTGAAGTAAATATAGTGCCACAACTGGACATATATTTTAAAGAAATTAAAATTTTTGGAAAATTGGCTAGGAAATTAAGTCTTGGAATTAAAGAATAATGATCCACGATATAATTCCTTTGAGTCCATTCCTAAATAAAAATCCAGCAAAAAAAATATAATTTAAATTTAAAAAAAAGCAAAATTGCTTGAAGCAAATTTGTTACCACGCGGATAATTTTATATCCCTAATTCGGACTTCCAAAGAGGCCAATGGGTTTATTAGGAAATGTGCTTAGGGGAAATTTAGTCGTCCCCCCAGAAAAATTTCATTCCAGGTAAACTTTACTTGGGTCCAAATAAAAAGGAAAATTTTTGAAACCCCATCCCAAAGTACTTGACGGGTCCAAAGCCCATTTGAATATTGCCTTATTGACACCGGATCCTTATTCTCCAAACACGATTCATCCCAAAAGGCCAAGGGAACAAAAATTGTCTTAATAGCTTAATTTGTTCAATAATGGGACCGAATGGATTAAGCAACGGTCCTTCCAAACAATGTTAAACAAATTGTTTTAAGATCCAGCCTTTTTGGAAATTTATCAATATGGGTCGATAGGCATGGAAAAGTCCGGTTTTTAAAGGGCCTATTTTATGCACTAATTCTGTTCCTAAAGATCCATTTTGGTTTGCGTTAAACCTTCGCCGGAGCCGACGGGTGGTAGGGAAGACGCCAGGAGGAACGGCGCGCCGAGAGCCCACGACGCCGCCAGTCCAAGGACAAGGAGGCGCAGTATCGGCGTCTGAATCCGCACCGCCCCTTCTCAGAGGCGCGGACCGACAAAGGCCATGATGCTCGCAGCACCATACGCCGTTGGATCAAGGCTGCCGAGGATCCCGAGACCTCGAGACCCGCATGCACGCCAAAGATGCCAAGACGAAGCGGAGTACGGTCGCTATGGATGCTGCTCCTCCTAACTTGGTTAGGAGTCCGAGCACATCCTGCTCCTTGCTGCGACGCCATTGCCACCCACCACTCCAGCAGGCCTTTTGGCGAGCCCAGCTACTTTAGACTACCTCCAACGGCCGACAAGGTCCGCGAATGGAGGGCCACGATCCGTAGTCTCGCCGGCTTTGCTAACGGCGACGCTCGCGGCAATTAATCGCGCCCTGCCGCATCGAGGCGATAAGGCACGAGCCGGTGGCAGCGAGACCGCGGGGTGACACCACCATGCACTCCCTTCCCAAGGCCAAGATCACCAGCCCTCGGATCCACATCGACAAATGACTCCACCGCATCTTCGGATCCACGAGCTCGCCGTGATCGCCAAGTTCTTAAGGAACGACAAGAAGAAGACGCTCAACCCGCATCGAAGCGCCAAGAGAAGCGCCAAGGCCAATCCGACCAGCTACTTTGGCCCACTGGTCGATATGCATGCGCCAGGGAACCAGCGACTTGCCATACGCTGTAGGTTGCCCCGCTCACTCGTGAGCTGCGGCAAGTCCAAAGGTCTGACAAGAAAAACTTCAAGCCGATGTGCGCGAAAAGTATGATGGCAGGACACACCTTCGAGTTCTCAAGATCTACACCATCACGGTGCAAGCTAAAGCAGCGGCAAGGAGACATGACCTCCCCACGGCCGCGACAAGGACGAAGACGATGATGATGACGAAGATATGGAGGAAGATGAAGCTGATGAGCAGGAGTTTCGTAAAGCAACAGAGGTTCTTCAAGCTGACGGTGGTGCTTCTCCGCATACCTCGCACCGCCAACTCAAACAAAGGGATGCGAGAGGTTAATGCAGCAGAACCATCCGTGGAGTCGCAAACCTCCGGCGGTTCAGCACGCCCATCATCTTTGACATTGAGGACCACCCTGATCGCATAACCGCGGTCGGGTGCTTGCCGATGTTGGTCTCACCAACAATCCGCAACCTCAAGGTCACCAAGATGTTGGTTGACGGCGGGCCGGCTCGAACCTGATCTCCTCTCGCAGCGTTTCGTAAACTTCAAATCCTCGACAACAGCTCAAGAAACCGCACTTTCCAAGGAATCAACCCAGAAGGAGCATGCCCAAAGGGAAAATCACGCTGCCGTAACGCTTGGCAGCGAGCTCAACTTCGTAACCGAGAGGGTCACATTTGACGCTGCCGATTTCCCATTGCCCTACAATGGCATACTTGGCCGCCCAAAGACTTGCCAAGTTCATGGCAGCCTCTCATTACGCCTACAATTTACTCAAGATGCCCGCCCGATAAGCGCTATTTCTGTCCATGGCGACAAGAAGGATGCGCTTATCTCGCGCCGACAAGATTTACCGGATGCAGCAGCTGCGATAGATAGCAAACCACTTGTCACCGAAGCTCCCGTGGGGAAGAAGAAGACCAAGTCCGCAAGAGCTCGATGCCCACTCCGCAAGCGCACCTCTTCGAGTGCTGCGCTACCGCCAAGGACGCACCATCGAGCTCCACCGCAAGTGCAAGAAATCGATGGCAGCTCCGCCAAGACCAATAAGGTGCCCGCCATGAGGACGGCAGACGGTGGTACCTTCACCATCAAGCCACGCTTGACCCTAAATAGGAAGGCGAGCTCGTTGCTTTCCCGTGGGCGAATGTCGGCGTGTTTGCATGGCAACCATCCGACATCCCCGTGTTCCTGTGAAAGTAATTGAGCACCACCTAGATGTCTGTCCTCACGCGCCCGGCTAAGCAAAAAGTTAGAAACAGCAAAGGAGCGCCAAGAATTCATAGCGTAAGAAATCAAGAAGTTGGAAGCAGCAGCCTTGTCGAGGAGTGCTCCATCCCACGTGGTTGGCCAATCCGTAGTTGTATCGCAAGGCTAATGGGAAATGGAGACTTTGTATTGACTTCACGGATGTTAATAAAGCTTTTCCCAAAGACCCATTTCCCTTGCCACGTATCGACCAGATTGTTGACTCCATGGCTGGATGTGATTTGCTTTCATTTCTTGATGCATATTCAGGATATCATCAAATTTTCATGGCACAGGAGGATGAAGAGAAAACCGCATTCATTACACCATGTGGCACATACTGTTTCATACGGATGTCTTTCGGTTTGAAGAATGCTGCTTCAACCTTTGCAAGAGTAGTCCATGATGCCTTTGAGCCACGAGATACGTAAATGTAGAAGCTTACATGGATGACATAGTGGTCAAGTGCAAGGACAAAGCAACTCGGTTCAAGATTTGATGAGACTTTGCAAATCTGCAAGATCAACCTCAAGCTCAACCCCGAGAAGTGCGTGTTTGGAGTCCCTTCCGCAAGCTTCTCGGATTCTTTGTGTCTCAAAGAGGAATTGAAGCCAATCCCGACAAGATCAAGGCCATTGAGCGATTGAAGCACCAAAGCGCCAAGGATGTAAGAAGGCTTGTCGGTTGCGTGGCTGCTCTCAAGAGGTTTATCTCTAAGTCTGCTGAGCGCTACCGCCATTTTTCAAGATTTTGAAAAGGCAGGTCCAATAAAATGGACTCCTCGAAGAGGAGGCTGCGCTGCAGGACTTGAAGAGGTACCTGTCCTCCACTCAATACTTGTCGCACCTAGGCCACAAGAGAAGTTGTGCTGTATATAGCGGCAACCAATCAAGTGGTTAGTGCTGCTTAGTAGCGAGAGGAGGCGGATGATGAGCCAAGCAACCGAGGCAGTGCATCCAATGACAAGGTGGGGCTTCACCACAAGCTCGTCCCGACAAGGACGAATCTACACAGTGATTGCGACAAGACACGTAAAAGGATGGTGCAGCCCCGTCTATTTTGTCGGCCTCCTTCGCAGGGGCTAGGTCAAGGTACTGTGTGCAGAAGTTGCTTTTCGCCTCCTCATGGCTCTCGAAAGCTGCGCCATTAGTTCCAAGCACATGAGATAACAGTTGTCACTGCTTCCGCTGAAGAGGATATTGCAAAATCCGTAAGCAACAGCAGGATTGTTGAGTGGGCATCGAACTGCCAAGCTTTGGCCTCGTGTTTGAAAGCACTTCAACTATCCAAAGCAGAGCATTGGCAGATTTTATAGCGTAATGGACGCCAACGCAAGATGAAGAAATTCCAGACGAGCATCCCCGCCAAGGAGGCAAATAAAGAGTGGCTGATGTACTTTGATGGTGCCTCCTCGCTGCAAGGCGCCGGTGCCGCGCCAGGTTGCTTATTGCACCCACCGGAGAGCACCTCAAGTACATAGTCCAGATGCACTTTCCCAAGGAGCAAGCAACAAACAATACCGCAGAGTATGAAGGTTTGCTTGCCGGTCTCGAATCGCGGTGGACCTTGGGATCAAGAAGCTTATCGTCGTGGTGACTCGCAGCTTGTCGTCCGCCAAGTAAACAAAGACTATCGAGTCCATTGATGGAAGCCTACGTTGATGAAGTGAGAAAGCTAGAAGAACACTTTGAAGGCCTGCAAATGGAACATGTTCCAAGAGCTCGTAATGATATTGTTGATGGCCTTTCAAAGTGTGCTGCACTGTTACTCGTGGAACCAGGAATTTTGTGCTCAAGTCTGACTCAACCAACTCGTAACACCATCAACTGGGCAGAACAAGAAGAGGAAGTTGGTTTCGGTGACTACTTTCCCGCAGAGCCCCAAGCCGCCGCCAAGAAGGTCCCCAAAATCAACGCAATATCGCCGAGGAGCAGTCTGCCCGACGAGCCCTAGGGTTTGTTTCTCAGCGCACGCCCCGACAAGTTTTGCTCCGCAAGCTTGCCGGGATCATCAAGCTCCGCCGAGCCACCGGTTCTGCCGAGAAGCTGATGTTCTCGCAGCAGCAGATGAGCCTTTAGTCCTTGTTGTCGAGCCACAAGCTCCAAAGATGGGCACATCAGATCGCCCATTTCTTCAGACAGAGAACTTCCCAAGAGCGAGAAGAAGCGAAAAGTAGCCCGGCAGTCCAAGATGTACCAGCTTTGTTGACAACATCCTGCATGTAAGAAGACTCAACGGTGTGAAATTGAAGTGCATTTGCCGGAAGATGGATGTAAGTTGTTGGCAGAGATACATGGAGGCATATGTGGTCACCACATTGGCGCAAGGGCACTTGCCGACAAAGCTTTCCGCAAGGTTTCTTCTCGCCGAAGCCTTCCAGATGCAATCGCGCAAGTAACCAAGTGTGAAGCGTGCTGGCCCATTCAAAACAGATACACCAACCAGCTCAAGCTCTCCGCACGATCCCTTTATCCTGCCCTTTTCGGTCTGGGGCTCGACATCTCGCCCCTTCCCCGAAGCTGTCGGGGCTTTGAGTACTTGTACGTCAGAATCGACAAGTTCACAAAGTGGCCGGAAGTGGAAGTAGGAGGAAGGTGACAAGACAACCACTAGTTAAGTTCTTCAGTCAATTGTTTGCCGCTTTGGGATTCCTAACAGATCATCACCGACAACGCCATTACGCTTCACGAGCCGCACCTTCATGCAAGATGCCCAAGATCTTACGCCAAGATCTGCTTTGCTTCGCTTGCTCATCCAAGAAGCAACGGTCAAGGAGAGAGCAAACGCTGAAGTGCTGCGGGACTCAAGACCAGAACTTTCGACAGTGCTGCACAAGTGCGGAAGAAATCGGATCGAGGAGCTTCGGTGGTTCTTTGGTCGATCAGACGACGCCAAATCGAGCCATCGCCGTACACCTTTTGCTCTAGTCTATGGAGCAGAGGCAGTTCTCCCCACTTAAACTCAGATACGGATCGCCTCGAGTACTCGCTATGATGAGTTTGAGCAAGAGCAGCAGCGACAAGATGACGCCGCTCCTCGAGGAGGATTGTCTTCGTGTGTCAGACGAGCTGCTCGCATCAAAGAAGCTTTGCGCCGCTACCATAGCCGCAGTTAATGCTAGAAGCTTCGAGGAAGGCGGCCTTGTTCTTCGCCGCTCAATCCGCCAAGAATTCCAACAAGTTGACGCCAAGCGGGAAGGCCCTTATCGGGTGAAATGAGTCACTAGGCCCGGCGCTGTCCGCTTTGAGACCAAGATGGCGCCCGTGAGCAACTCCTGAATATAGAGCATCTTCGTAAGTTTTACCTATATATGCGCGGTTGCCGAACTGCTCAAGAACCACCCTTTGTACAAGTCTTGCCGCTGTTGCATGTAATCCTTTGTACAAAGCCGCGCAGACTTCTGCATCAAGAAGTTTATGTGTTGCGCATAACTTGTCAATACATGCTTTCATAATCTTATATGCATGTGTTATCTAACATTTTGTGCAGCATCCACACCGGTAAGTTTATAACGAGCCACTAGGCTCCATAACTTTATTTTCTTCTTTCTTCTCAAAAGAAGGCAAGGTTCATCCACCCACAAGTTAACCAGGGGAGGAGAAGATAATGGTGGGCCACCAAGTGTCGCACCAAGTGTCGCCGAGGAAGTATCACCTTGCCGGAAGCAAACAATGTAAAAGCTGTTGCTAAGTTTAAGCAATCAGTTTTAAATTTTCGTTATCTTCCTCGAACGATAGTACTTTGTATGGAAAACCCGCGCGCTGAGGAACCAACTCATGGGTTAGCTTATGCCTTTACGTTGTTTCGAGTCCGCCAACAACCTAAGCGAAGCTGCAACTAGTTGCATAAGGTTGTTTGTCGGAGGCAGCATCGCTAGCAGTCTGCCGACGCTCAGACTCAACGCCATGCAAAGGTGTTTGCACCGACAAGTCCCCTAAAAGCGAGGGCATAAAACATACAAGGAAGAAATCAAGTAGAGAAAATAACATTGCGATCGATTGCCTAAGATAGTGTATATTACAAAAATAACTTGTCGCAGATCTAATGAATTGTTCTAAACATGGTCTGCAGCGACAAAGAAAAGATAAAACTTGGTGGCCTAGTCCACGGATCGCCATCAACCCTCTTCACTTTGCTCACCCCGTCCACGATGGTGCGATAAGGGCTTTGAGCGCTTCAACGCCAGCGCTTGGCGGCAAGTGACTTGAGGACATTGGTGAAGTTGACGCCTGGATTGCGGAAGGCCACCTTCATCAAGACCTTCCGAGGGCCCCGTGCAGACTTGGCGCGACTCTCGCCTAGCTGCTTTGGGATCTCCTCTCGAGCCACCGGAGACCCGCCAACACGCCTTGAAGAATAGGGCTGAGCTTGGCGCTGGGTTGGAGGTTCTCGCCGGTGGAGTACCCAAGATCCACCATCCCCAGCTCCATCACCATTATGGATGCCGGCGGCGGTGTCCACAAGACCTTCCGTCCAAAGGCATTATGCTATCTCCGAGATCATTCTGGCAGTCACGGATTCGCCAACAACTCCTCGCTGGCCTTGATCTTCTCCAACAGCCCGCTTTCGATCCTTGGCGCTGCTCAGCCTCCGCCGAGTGGTCGGCTTAGCTCCAGATCCGCTTTGAGTCCTTGGCGGCGCTAAGCTCTTTGATCTTCTCAAGAAAACGACCTCTCAGCTCGCCGAGAGTGTAGGCGCCCTTCTCGCTGCCAGGCTTCAAACATGTGACCTCGCTTGCTTCAGAGGGTGGCCTCCACTGAGCCACCTCGCCTCCAATTCCTTCTTGGCGGTCTCGGCAGCCGCGCGACGCCCTTTGCCTCCTTGAGTGCTCCGCCAATTGATTGCTCACAAGGCAAGATCTTCCTCAGAGCTATCGAGGTTGATCTTCCGCTGCGCCACCACCTTCTTGCGCAGAGCTTCTCACGCAAGCCTTTGCTGCTCTTCGACCTCGGCCTTCTCCAAGATGAAGGCCGTGGCGCCTCAGCAAGTTGCCCCAAGGCTCGCAATGTCCCGAGAGTTTCCTTGTTGGCGCGCGAGCTCTTCTGCTGCTTCTCCATGTCAGCCCCGCCTCTTGCGACAAGAGCTTCCCATGACTCCAGCTTTTAGCTTGTCGGGCGCGTAGAGCGACAAAGAGCTTCTTCAAGCAGCTCTTCCTCGAATCGCCATCGCTGCTTGGCGCTGCTAACCAGCGACAGCCCAAAGCAGAGGCAAGCAGCTCCATGTCAAGGTCTCCTCGATCGGCGCCTGAGCTCGACGCCCATGGAAGCTTGATGAAGACACCTTCGCCGGCCTTCGATAGGCGCTGGCTGGGGCTCTTCAGAGTTTGTGCGGCATCGGTGGCGGGGATCGGCGGTCGGGCAGCGCCTGGCGCCTCAGTGGCCGCCAAGACGATCACTGCACCTCCCCAGCCTCCTCCTCAACCGCCGCAGCCTTGGCGGCCTCCTCGCCGGGCGGACCTGTTGGCGCCGGCCTCCTCCTCCATGTTGGCGGCGTTGCCATTGTTGCCGCGAGCGCCCTCCTCGCGGCAACCTCGGTCTCCATCGGCTCTCCAAACAGATGGATCTGATTATCGAAAAAAGAAAAGAACAAGTCAAGCAAATGTTCAAGAGAAGAACAAGAGAAAAGACCCAAGGGAAATTTTCAGTCAAGAAGATTACCTGCAATGGGATCTGTTGCCATGGTCTCCACCACCGAGGGTCGCCGGCACTGCCCCTTGTCGGAGAAGCTCCCTTGTCGGAGAGGCCTCCCTTGCCGGAGAGCGCCCTTGGCGGAGACTTCTCCTTGGCGGCGAGTTGAAGCAAGCAGAACTTCGGGAGGACCTCCGTGCTTCTTGATGAGGCTGCTCGCTCCTACATAATTCAACAAGTCAGATATCAGTGATGAAAGAGCACCCAAGCACACCTAACCGTAAGAAATGAATCAAATACTTACGCTGGGGCCAGGCTGGGGCTGCTCTGTTGAAGACTTGCCGATCCGCAAGGGAGTCTCTGACGGCATCCTGTCGCCATTGGGGAATCATCCGAGACGACAACCACTGGGTCTTGGCCCTCTTCGACGCCTCTAAGCCAGCGGCCCTCAAGAAGGAAAGAGCTCGTAATGAAGCAAGTCGATATAAGACGAATCAAGAAATTGAAGAATTACAAGTAGCAGCGACAAGAACTTACTTCTTCCTCTTCTTCCTGAGCCGAGAGCGAGAAATCAAATTCCGCCCAGAGCAACGAGCTGGAGGAGTAGGCTCTCGGTGCTTGGCGGGGCCGTGGCTCTGTAAGGCCCCGCCCCTGCTGTTGTGGCGGCAGAGGCGCCCCTGCTGCAACAAGTGCTTGTCATGGAGCGCGCCGGGCGGCGAGGCGGTTGTTGGGCCGCTCCCGCCCGCCACTTCTCCGGCTTGCGGAGGCGCTTCTTGGCGGGGCAGGCTCTTCCTGCGGCAAGCTACTTGACGGCGGAGGGGAGGCGCTTCGCAGGCTCATCCGGTCGGCGCTGGCTCGACCTGCCCTCCTCACCGGGCGAGCTCTTCTCGGTCGGCAAGGCTTGCCGCCTCGGCTGTTTCCGCCTCGACGGTAAACCCAAACACGCCGGCGGCGGCAGCTTCGCCGCCTTCCAACCTTGTGGCGCGCGCGCCATCTCCTGCTCGGTGGTGTCGCTGGTGAGCCGCTTCGCTGCCGGCACGGATCGGCACTTCCGCCAAGTCGTCGAAGAATCGCTGCACGACGTCGCCGGCGGGTTCTCGCTAAGTTGGAACGATTCCGGGGAATCGAACAACGGCATCATCGCGCGGATGCGTTAAGCGACGAAGTTGTTGCACAAGGGCACGACTTCGCAACATGAACCACTGGGTGATCCAGATCCGCTTGAACAGCTCCCGCAAAGATGCCGCCCAGCTTCAAGACAAGAAAGTTCCAGCTTGAGGCCCGGACGCAGCCTCATGATGTCTCGCCGCTTTGGAATTCCCAAGCTGGCCTCCCTCTCCTCGCAGGGCGCAATGCGGCGCGGCGAAGTCCGCGCCAACTGCTCCTACGGTAAGCCCTGCTGTCGGAGGCGCAAGATCCTAGTCACGGCAATCTTCAACTTGGCATCCTCCAGCGCAAAGTTGCTCCAAATGCTGCACAAGACTATAGGAGTTTGGTGCGCAAGGCAAAAAAGGCTGTGGCTCCTCCTCTAAGATCCAACACCAGTCAGCTCTCCACTCCTCCCACTTGCTGCGCAGCTCTCCGTCAAGATACGCTCTTCTTGCCGATCCTAGAGGTCCATGCACCCTCCCAAGCGGCTCTCTCTCTCGCTGGGCGTGAAGTAATGGCGAAAGAGTGCGACATTTGGTGGACCCCACAAAGTTCTCGCAGAGGTGTGCGAAACGGCCATGGTGAGGACGGCGTTGGGGTGAAATCAAGGAGACGGAGGCCATATGTGTTCATGACATCGCAAAAGAATTTGAAAAGGGCGGCAGAGCCCGCAGGGGAAGAAAAGCGCCAAGAAAGGGTACCTGATGGAAACCTTCTCGGATGTGGCGGCGAGATGACCTCGCAGCTGGGTGCGCCTGTCTCCGCCGACCGAGAAGGTAATACAGCCTCCCGCAGCTCCTTCCCCGCTGCTGGGGGATCAAGAGGGCCCGCCTTCCGCAGCGCCATGAGCCAGCCGGCCTCTCGGCCGATTTCACGCCTTTCCCTTGTCAGCTTTCGGAGCCATGAGGGGAGGTGATGGAGGTCGACGGCGCTGGTGGCGCCTGGTGGCAATGGGGGGCGGAGCCGCCTCTTTGGGCTCGAGAAGAAGGGGGAGCGCGGTGGTTTCGGCGTGACAAAGAATGGGCATGTGGGCGCCCTGCCTGCTCCCCCGCATATAAGGGGGAGAGGGACGGGCGCCCGGCTTTCCCATTAAAGAAAGCCCCACGATCTCTCCCACGACGCCACGTCCGAACGTGCTGCCTGTGGGGGACGTGGTGGGTCCGGGCGAATAATCAAGGCGATCCAGGCCACAGCGTGCTCAGCAATCGCTTTTGGGCCTGGCCCAACAGAGCTTGGCGCCAGATGTGGCCCAGCCCGGGGCTCCTGCCGATGTACTAGAGTAGGGTACCCTAGTATCCCGAACTGCACGGACAAATGCAGCACCCCCGCAGCAGGCTGGCCTGGTGACCGCTAAGGTCCTCAGCCGCTCCTTTGGAGTCATTCAAGAACAAAATATCAAGGCCCCGACAAGAGGAGCTTGTCGGGAAGGCCACTCAAGACACGAGGAAACAAGATCCCGCAAGAGGAGCTTGCCGGGAAGGCTTGGCGGGCGATAAGCCCCGAGCGCCGACAGGACCTCGCCATGCAAGGCACTTGCCGCGCAGTAACCTCTCTTCATCTCCGCCTCCACTCATCCGCCAACATGTCGCCATGGGGCTTTCCTCAGCACGCGTGTCAATGAGCTGTGCAGCCAGCGGGAGCGGCTATAAGCGCGCCGACAAGCTACCATCGTGGCAAACGGAGGCGATTTTGACGGTCCCTCAAGCACTATTCAGCGACAGGATGGACATTTATGGCTCTTGTCCCTTGCCGCCGAGTTAGGTATAGATCATCGTGACACCGTACAAAGCGTGTACCAACCTCTGCTTTTACTATTTTACCCTTGTCTACTTGCCACTGGGTGACCCCTTGTGCCTATAAAAGGAGGCCCAAGTGCAACGAGAAAGGGTTCGGCCCGTTCAGTTCATTTGCCACATACGAGACTAGAGACACTCAGCTAGGTTTTGTAGCTTCCATTGCTCCCTAGCAAGAACACAATATAATCAACCAAGCAAAGCAGAGGAGGTTATCTCCCGAGAGCTCCGGCAGGTAAATCTGCTCGTGTGCATCGCTTCGATTCGCTCTTTGTGCAATCTCCGCCCCCCTCCGAACCACAAGGGACCCGGTCCCATAGGTGTTCGTGGGCCACGATCAGCTTCCCCGACAGTCACACACGTACGATACGGCAGGCCACACGGAAAAAACAAGGAGAATAAGGCTTATAGTCGCCTTATTTTCATGAATTTACAACCAAATGGGATCCCTCGGATCATAGAGCATGTGTACAATGCAACGTTTCTCCTTAGTAGGCGGACTACTGTTTATATTCACCATAATCTCTCGAACTTCCTTCCGAAGGAGTGCCAATGGGTTCTGAAACATGTTTGAAAAGCAGCAGCAAATGGTGTTCTTTGACTTTCCTGGGTAAAAAGTCCTACTTTGGGTCTGAATTTGAGGGTCCTCCAGCCTCCTCCACAAGCCGGAAGAACTTTCTAGATTCCTCGCCGTCATGAGCATTTTGAGTACTTGTGGGTCCAAACGAACTCCAAATGACAAAGTTATGACCGCTTTAGTGAACACTAGTCCTTTATATGGTAGTCCTTGAAAGAACTTCATATTCTCGTGACGCGCTCGCACGCCCCCAAAAATTTTGTGTCCTCCATGGTGGAGATATTGTTTCCACATATATATTGAGCGATGCCAGAATGCCTCCTATTATTGGCTATCACACACGACGTTACGGCAGGCCACACGGCAAAAACAAGGAGAATAAGGCTTATAGTCGCCTTATTTTCATGAATTTACAACCAAATGTGATTTCTCGGATCATAGACCATGTGCAGAATGCAATGTTTGTCCTTACCAGGCGGAGTAATGTCCATAATCTTTAGGATTTGCTTCCAAAGGAGTGCCAATGGGTTAAGAAACTTGTCTGAAAAGCAGCGGCAAATGATGTTCTTCAACTTTCAGGGGAAAAAAGTCGTGCTTACGTGCCGATTTTGAGGGTCCTCCGGGCGTCCTGTGCAAGCCACGAGTATGCTCTAGATTCCCACGCTCGTTGCAAGCATTTTGAGTACTTGTTGGGCCGAAACGGACTCGGAATGGCAACGTTGTGGTCATTTAAGTGAACACTAGTCCTTTATATGGCAGTCCTTGAAAGAACTTCATTTTCTTGTGACGCTGCTCGCGCATCACCCCCAAAATTTTGTGTCCTTAATAGTGGAGATATAGTGTCCACAGATATATTGACCGATGCCAGGAATGCCCTCTTATTATTGGCTGTCACACACGTACGTTACGGCAGGCCACACGAAAAAATAAGGAGAATAAGGCTTATAGTCGCTTTATTTTCATGAATTTACAACCAAATGGGATTCCCTGATCATAGAGCATGTGTACAATGCAACGCTTGTCCTTACCAGAAGACTACTGTTTATATTCACCATAATCTCTCGGACTTCCTTCCAAAGGAGTGCCATTGGGTTCAGAAACATGTCTGGAAAGCAGCAGCAAATGATGTTCTTTGGCTTTCCTGGGCAAAAGGTCTTGCTTTGGGTCTGAATTTGAGGGTCCTCCAGGACTCCTCCGCAAGCCGGAAGAACTTTCTAGATTCCCTCTGACGGTGTCCTGGACTAGGGGGTACTCACCACGTCGTCTCCCGATTAGTTGGATTGGGCCGAGGACCCCCATGGTCGTATACTCATGGGCCAGTCCCGACAGTTGCCGATACAAGGAAGATTCTACAAGACTTTATGATCAAGACAAGGACTCCTCCCCACCCGCAGATTCGGCTAGGACTTTGTTATCCTAGGCCTCCGTGCATTATATAAACCGAGGCCAGGCTTGTCGATAGACATATACAACAAACAATCATACCATAGGCTACCTTCTAGGGTTTAGCCTCCTTGATCTCGTGGTAGATCTACTCTTGTACTACCCATATCATCAATATTAATCAAGCAGGAGTAGGGTTTTACCTCCATCGAGAGGGCCCAACCTGGGTAAAACATCGTGTCCCTTGTCTCCTGTTACCATCCGCCTAGACGCACAGTTCGGGACCCCCTACCCGAGATCCGCCAGTTTTGACACCGACATTGGTGCTTTCCTTGAGAGTTCCGCTGTGTTTTCGCCAAAAGGTCGATGGCTTGCTTGCAGATCAATCGCGATTTCGCATCTTCGCCACCAGCTCGACCGGTCACCTTGGTTCGACTAAGGACTGCGCCTACCTCCGATCGCCATGTTCGGATGAGGGCCTTCATCAACATCAACTCCGATCTCTATCAAGATCATGGAGGAATCATCCGTAGCCCGGGCTCAACGTCAACATTGCCTCTGCGATCAGATTGCTTTTCTCGACAACGAACTTGTGTCCGCCGCCACCGCTTTCTCAAGTGTCGCTTTAACGATTGCTTCGTGGAATTGTGCGAAATTGAGTCTACAACAAGCCTGGAAAATTTCGCCGAGTTCCGATGGAGGAATCTCCGCAATCTCCGATATACCGGAGCCGCATTGAATCTGGACGAGAATCCGGACGAGTTTAGGGCGTGGTGTCCAGCTTCTAGCTCGGACTTCCTTTGAAAGATCCAACCGCTGATCGGCTGCGAATTCCTATATCTACCACCCTCAATATTTCAGCTCGATCCGACCGCCCAAACTCCGAACCTTCCGATTAGTGCATCACTTTTCGGATCTATTTTCAGCGCGAAACGAATCCGACCCGAGTTCGCCTTTTTTATGAACGGATTTTGACATCCTTTTGAAGGAAGTTTTGTACGGGTATTGTGTTTTGTTCCCAACACATCCCACTAACTTCAAGATCTTTTGAACATGATCTTCAACATCATGCCGGTGTCAAACCAGTCCGCAATATTGCTCCATGGCTGCCGACCGCGCTTAGACATCGTCGTCACTTTGTTGAGTCGAGCTCAACTTCTTCGGATCATCATCTCGCAAGTTTAACAAGAGTCCGCATCGCAGGCGATAAGTCATCACCAACATCGCCGCCCCACGGATTACACGGAGCGGGCATACCGGCATCGCCGCACGGTCGCTTCATCAAGCCGGCATCGACCACGTCACGACCTGCATAGGCAGGGCTGCACTATTGCTCCTTCAAGCTGGTGTCCATCACGCCGACCTACTTCGACATCTCGGCTGGACCGGGGGCTTCGCCATCTCTTCATCAACCTACTCTGGACACTTCGGTGACCAGGCAATGGGTGCGCAGATCGAGTCCCAATTTTGGGAATCATCTTCCTTCGGATTGCTACAACAAATAAACGAGGTGCTATTAATCCTAGTATTTTTTTGCTTGTTTGGGTTAAGTTTTCCCAAGGAATTATTTTATGTTTTGTCCATCATATGTACATAGGTCTATCAAATGGTGGCCGCATTATCAACGGTCGCATGATGGTTCGGTCAGTTTCCATACATAGTTCTGCGAACGCCGCATCCGGAACTCGGACCGACCTGTGAATCCAGGCTTTGCCACGCCTTTATTACATTACACCGACAACCTGCATCGACATTGACTTCGGCGCCATGCCATATTTCTTTTATTACTCACTTTGCATAAATTATTTATTATGCAACAATTTTTTTAATTATCATTATTACTATTATCTCCGGTTTGCACCATTTTTGTGCACAAGAAAATGATCCGGGACTCAAGGCCACTCGCCGGGTCTGCATTGACTATGCTATGTCACCACTTCGGCGTGTCGAGCCTCTCGCTCCGCCACCTCGGACTGGCTTGGGGATGGAACCTTGTCCCAGATCAAGCTCGGATCACACATCAATACCGAACACATTAACCAGCTAAGTCGCTTTCATGCTCAAAGCTTTAATTTCTAACTTGTGTTCGGTTCGACCAAGCATTATACTTTTTGGAAAAATGTTGCTTGTAAAAATTTTCCTTGTCCAAACTTTGTTTGTGACGATAAATTCAAATTCTAATTCATTTGGGGCTTCCTTCATGAAGCTTTTTCTTGCATATGATTATACTTGTACGGCTTCGCTCCTTGTTCGTGTATTACGCCACAATATGCACCATATGGACATAAGCGATTTGCAAGCTGGGTTGCTCGCTCCTGTGTTTACCCCACGCTCCCGATTGTTCGGCTAGGGAGTAAAGGAGCACCTCTGCGATTGTCACGATCGGGTCACCCGAGCCGGACCTCGACCGGTGAAGCCGAAAGCTAGCACTCTTACTGCTTTTCAATAATGGTCGGCACACAACGGATCTCATGAGTACAAAAATCTATTGCACAAGTCTCATATTAATAATGAGCACCAAGAAAGGTATCGTGGGGGTACTATTTTCTTCAAGATGCTTCTTACACTTTATCAAGAATATATCATAAGTTCCCGAGCGCTTTGTCTATTACAGCCTTTATGACATGATTGCTCGGTTATTGGAAACATCGCCGATATTCTCGATGATGGAGTACATAACACTTTTCGTCCTTGATCAAGATGGAGAAGCCGACGGTCGGTTAAGACGCTGTTTAAAGTTCGTTGAACATAGATATGATATAAGTACTTCGCACATAGAATCATTCTTTACCTAAGTCACTTGGGGGCTCTTATGTTTATTTGAGCCGCTTTTATAATAAGTGTTTTTCTTCTTAGTCATTGCAGAGTTTTTATTATTTATCACCCTTTTCTCAACACAAGCAAAGCGGTCACTAGCCGGGAGCCTAATTTCTCTCAAAACCGCTAGAGTTTAGTTTTCTAAACTGGCCTAATGAGAAGTACTCCGCTTCGGATGGGAGACCGTCGAGGGCTGACCCGCTTGAAGTCTTGAGATAGGATGTGTCATGTTAAAGCACGGCAGAATCACTTTTTTTCTAAAGTCCAATTTTCGGATTGGCACCAACACTTGATCTTGTTCGACGCCATGTTTTTACCGACGCTTTTTGGTTTTCCGAGCTTTTGGCACTTTTTAACTATTTGTGTGTTTTCAGCACAAGTCTCGCAGCGGCAACGCCGACACCTTTAGAGATTCGCAAAACATTCTCGGATATTGCTATATATGCATCAGTTTGGAATTGTGTCTTCGGTCAATAGTTGGGTTGCCTGCCCCACGCTTGCCTCCTACGCCCGCTTTGTTCGGCTAGGTGTGCAAAGGAGAACCATCGCGATTGTGCTTCTAGCTCGCATGGTCAAGCACCTCAAAGGAGAAAGCCAAAACTAACTCGTCACAATAGGTGTAAACTGGTCAGCGATCCAATGACTATATTAAATGGCGGGCCATTCATAACATTGGTCAAGTGTTTCGCTTGACCTCGAATGTCGCCAACACTACCGGGTCTAGTAACCGACTTCCCAAACTAAATCCTCAATATTTTGCTCTTACATTGAGCTGCGGTTTCATGATCATGCTTAGCATGACAACCCAAAGAAAGGAACCGAGAAGGGACTATTTTCTTTGGAAGACATTTCTTCCGTTAAACAGAATATAACATATCTCTCTCAGCACTTTTGTTTATAAAACCGTATGGCCAGATTGCCTTGTTTGTCATAAATCTTGCCTCATAAAGGCTTTAAAAAGTAGGATAAACACTCCTCGCCATCGCCGAGGAGGTTGAAGCCGATGGTCGGTCAACAAAGTTTTGTACAATGCGGATCCGAGCATTAATGACATAAAGTACTTGGATACATTGAGTCATTACACATAATTTGTGATTTTACTATGGATATCGATCCTTAATTCGGCCACCCGTGCAAGCATTAAGGCTCTGGGGCTACTGGGCTTCGGGCTTATTATTTACAAATATTAAAGGGCACATCAATCCTCGATCCGTGTTGCCACCCGACCAGTGTCTCGGGGGCTACTGATTGCCTGCTCTATGCGTAAAATTTTAAGTGCAATACAGCTTCGAGGAGATTTTGATCTCTCAGGTTGGTCGGCCGCACCCAACCCGAGTCTCGAGGATCGAGCACGCCGCTTTTGTGTCCCAAGTATTCTCGCCGAAGTTAGATTTGATCCTCAGCCGATTTTGCAAATCAACCCGAGTCTCAGCTGCCATCGATCAGCGGTCTTATGTATCCTTCAGTGCATCTCGGTTTTAGACCGACACACACCTTGTGGGCTATCGCTATGTATCTCGGCAGAGAATAAATTGCACCAATCAAAATTTTGACAAAATCGACCCACATTCGGGTGGTGGACCACTCGAAGCAGTCCGCATAAAGCTCTGACGCTAGTGGTTGGCTCCATAGAGGGCATTTCCGCATTAAGTTCGCTAAACTCCTTCAAACTTCTTTGAACCAAGGTGATTTACAACACCTTGGATATAGTCCGCGTTGAGCTCGGATACAGTCCGCGTTGGAGCTCGGATATAGTTCGCGTTGAGCTCGATACAGTCCGCCTTGGAGCTCGGATACATAGTCCGCGTTAGAGCTGGAAGCAGCCCGCATCGGTGCTCGCTGCAAAGATACCTCAATGCACTCCGCGTTAGACTCGGACGCAAGAGGACGCCGCCGGGAACAACTTCAAACCCGAGGTGTGGCATAAAATAACAAGGCATTGATAAAGGCCGAAACTTAAAGGGCCTCGGATACCCGATGTAAACTCGTCGAATGCATTTCGCGATCCTCAAGATCAAGATGAGAAGATTTGTTGAACCAGTTTTCAAGACCGATGATCAAGATGAAGAACCTTTCGAAGAATCGAGGATCGCCCCTAAACTTGAAGACCGGTTCAGGGGCTACCGACGTGTCCCGGACTAGGGGTACTCACCACGCCGCCTCTCGATCGCTTGATTGGGCCGAGGAACCCCATGGTCAGATACTCATGGGCCAGTCCGACAGCTTGTCGATACAAGGAAGATTCTACAAGACTTGGCGATCAAGACAAGGACTCTCCCCAACGGTGTATTCGGTTAGGACTTTGTTATCCTAGCCCTCCGTGCATTATATAAACCGAGGCCAAAGCTAGTCGATAGACATATACAACAAACAATCATACCATAGGCTAGCTTCTAGGTTTAGCCTCCTTGATCTCGTGGTAGATCTACTCTTGTACTACCCATATCATCAATATTAATCAAGCAGAGTAGGGTATTACCTCCATCGAGAGGGCCCAACTGGTAAAAACATCGTGTCTCTTGTCTCCTGTTACCATCCGCCTAGACGCACAGTTCGGGACCCCTACCCGAGATCCGCCGGTTTTGACATCGACACCTCGCCGTCATGAGCATTTTGAGTACTTGTGGGTCCAAATGAACTCCAAATGACAAAGTTATGACCGCTTTAGTGAACACCAGTCCTTTATATGGTAGTCCTTGAAAGAACATCATTTTCTCGTGACGCTGCTCGCCGCCTCTAAAAATTTGGTGTCCTCCATGGTGGAGATATTGTTTCCACATATATATTGAGCGATGCCAGAATGCCCTCCTATTATTGGCTATCACACACGACGTTACGGCATGCCACACGGCAAAACATGGAGAATAAGGCTTATAGTCGCCTTATTTTCATGAATTTACAACCAAATGTGATTCCTCCGATAGACCATGTGCAGAATGCAACGTTTGTCCTTACCAAAGCGGAGTAATGTCCATAATCTCGGATTTCCGCCCAAAGGAGTGCCAATGGGTTAAGAAACTTGTGTGAAAAGCAGCGCAAATGATGTTCTTCAACTTTCGGGGAAAAAGTCGCCCTTAGGTGCCAATTTTGAGGGTCCTCCGCCGCCCCTGCAAACCACGAGTATGTTCTAGATTCCCACGCCGTCATGAGCATTTTGAGTACTTGTTGGTCCGAACGGACTTGAAACGACAACGTTATGGTCATATTAGTGAACACTAGTCCTTTATATCGCAATCCTTGAAAGAACTTCATTTTCTTGTGAAGCGCTCAAGCACCGCCCTAAAAATTTTGTGTCCTCAATAGTGGAGATATAGTTCCACGATATATTGAACGATGCCAGAATGCCCTCTTATTATTTGTCTGTCACACACGACGTTACGGCAGGCCACACGGAAAGAATAAGGAGAATAAGGCTTATAGTCGCTTTATTTTCATGAATTTACAACCAAATGGGATTCCTGGATCATAGAGCATGTGTGCAATGCAACGCTTTTTCCTTACCAAAGCGGACTACTTTTTATATTCACCATAATATCTCGGACTTCCTTCCAAAGGAGTGCCAATGGGTTCGTAAACATGTCCGAAAAGCAGCAGAATGATGTTCTTTGACTTTCCCGGCAAAAGTCCTGCTTTGGGTCTGAATTTGAGGGTCCTCCAGCCTCCTCCGCAAGCTGGAAGAACTTTCTAGATTCCTCGCCACACGAGCATTTTGAGTACTTGTGGGTCCAAACGAACTCCAAAAGACAAAGTTATGACCGCTTTAGTGAACACCACCTTTATATGGTAGTCCTTGAAAGAAGTTAATTTTCTCGTGACGCTCGCCGCCCGCCCCTAAAAATTTTGTGTCCTCCATGGTGGAGATATTGTTTCCACATATGTATTGAGGACGCCAGAATGCCCTCCTATTATTGGATATCACACGACGTTACGGTATGCCACACGGCAAAAATAAGGAGAATCAGCTTATAGTCGCTTTATTTTCATGAATTTACAACCAAATGTGATTCCTCGATCATAGACCATGTGCGAATGCAACGTGTGTCCTTACCAGTGGAGTAATGTCCATAATCTCGGATTTCCTTCCAAACGAAAGTGCCAATGGGTTAAGAAACTTGTCCGAAAGCAGCAAGAAATGATGTTCTTAAACTTTCAGGGCAAAAGTCGTGCTTAGGTGCCGATTTTGAGGGTCCTCCGGCGCCCCTGCAAGCCACGAGTATGTTCTAGATTCCCACGCCGTCATAAGCATTTTGAGTACTTGTTGGTCCAAACGGACTCAAATGGCAACGTTATGGTCATTTTAGTGAACACTAGTCCTTCATATGGCAGTCCTTGAAAGAACTTCATTTTCTTGTGACGCTGCTCAAGACCGCCCCAAAATTTTGTGTCCTCAATAGTGGAGATATAGTTTCACGTATATATTGACCGATGCTAGAATGCCTCTTATTATTGGCTGTCACACACGACATGTTACGACATGCCACATGGAAAAATAAGGAGAATAAGGCTTATAGTCGCCTTTATTTTCATGAATTTACAGCCAAATGGGATTCCCGGATCATAGAGCATGTGTACAATGCAACGCTTGTCCTCACCAGAAGACTACTGTTTATATTCACCATAGTCTCTCGGACTTCCTTCCAAAGGAGTGCCAATGGGTTCAGAAACATGTCTGAAAAGCAGCTGCAAATGATGTTCTTTGACTTTCCTGGGCAAAAAGTCCTGCTTTGGGTCTGAATTTGAGGGTCCTCCAGGCCTCCTCCGCAAGCCGGAAAAACTTTCTAGATTCTCTCGCTCGTCACGAGCATTTTGAGTACTTGTGGGTCCGAAACGAACTCCAAATCACAAAGTTATGACCGTTTTAGTGAACACCAGTCCTTTATATGATAGTCCTTGAAAGAACTTCATTTTCTCGTGACGCTTCTCACGCGCCGCCCAAAATTTTGTGTCCTCCATGGTGGAGATATTGTTTCCACATATATATTGAGCGATGCCAGGAATGCCCTCTATTATTGGTTATCACACACGTACGTTACGGCACGCCACACGGCAAAAACAAGGAGAATAAGGCTTATAGTCTCCTTATTTTCATGAATTTACAACCAAATGTGATTCCTCGGATCATAGACCGTGTGTAGAATGCAACGTTTGTCCTTACCAGGCGGAGTAATGTCTATAATCTCTCGGATTTCCTTCCAAAGGAGTGCCAATGGGTTAAGAAACTTTTCTGTAAACGCAGCAGCAAATTATGTTCTTCAACTTTCAGGGGCAAAAAGTCGTGCTTAGGTGCCGATTTTGAGGGTCCTCCGAGCGTCCTGTGCAAGCCACGAGTACGTTCTAGATTCCCACGCTCGTCGCGAGCATTTTTAGTACTTGTTGTTTCGAAACAGACTCGAAATGGCAACGTTATGGTCATTTTAGTGAACACTAGTCCTTTATATGGCAGTCCTTGAAAGAACTTCATTTTCTTGTGACGCGTTCTAGCGCACCGCCCCAAAATTTTGTGTCCTCAATAGTGGAGATATAGTTTCCACGTATATATTCACCGATGCCAGAATGCCCTCTTATTATTGGCTGTCACACACGACGTTATGGCAGGCCACACGGTAAAATAAGGAGAATAAGGCTTATAGTCGCTTTATTTTCATAAATTTACAACCAAATGGGATTCCCTGATCATAGAGCATGTGTACAATGCAACGCTTGTCCTTACCAGCAGACTACTATTTATATTCACCATAATCTCTCGGACTTCCTTCCAAAGGAGTGCCAATAGGTTCAGAAACATGTCCGAAAAGCAGCAGCAAATGATGTTCTTTGACTTTCCTGGGCAAAAGGTCTTGCTTTGGGTCTGAATTTGAGTGTCCTCCATGCCTCCTCCGCAAGCCGTAGAACTTTCTAGATTCCTCGCCGCGTCATGTAGCATTATGAGTACTTGTGGGTCCAAACGAACTCCAAATGACAAAGTTATGACCGCTTTAGTGAACACTAGTCCTTTATATTGCAGTCCTTGAAAGAACTTCATTTTCTCGTGACGCGTTCTCGCGCGCCGCCCCAAACTTTTGTGTCCTCCATGGTGGAGATATTGTTTCCACATATATATTGAGCGATACCAGGAATGCCCTCTATTATTGGCTATCACACTCGTATGTTACGGCACGCCACACGGCAAAAACAAGGAGAATAAGGCTTATAGTCTCCTTATTTTCATGAATTTACAACCAAATGTGATTCCTCGGATCATAGACCTTGTGCAGAATGCAACGTTTGTCCTTACCAGGCGGAGTAATGTCCATAATCTAACGGATTTCCTTCCAAAGGAGTGACAATGGGTTAAGAAACTTGTCTGAAACGCAACGGCAAATTATCTTCTTCAACTTTCAGGGGCAAAAAGTCGTGCTTAGGTGCCGATTTTGAGGGTCCTCCGGGCGTCCTGTGCAAGCCACGAGTATGTTCTAGATTCCCACGCTCGTCGCGAGCATTTTTAGTACTTGTTGTTTCGAAACGGACTCGAAATGGCAAAGTTATGGTCATTTTAGTGAACACTAGTCTTTATATGGCAGTCCTTGAAAGAACTTCATTTTCTTGTGACGCTGCTCGCGCACCGCCCCAAAATTTTGTGTCCTCAATAGTGGAGATATAGTTTCACAGTATATATTGGCCGATGCCAGAATGCCCTCTTATTATTGGCTGTCACACACGACGCTACGGCAGGCCACACGAAAAAACAAGGAGAATAAGGCTTATAGTCGCCTTTATTTTCATGAATTTACAACCAAATGGTATTCCCCGATCATAGAGCTTGTGTACAATGCAACGCTTGTCCTTAGCAGCGATTTATTGTTTATATTCACCATAATCTCTCGGACTTCCTTCCAAAGGAGTGCCAATGGGTTCATAAACATGTTTGAAAAGCAAAGCAGAATGATGTTCTTTGACTTTCCGGGCAAAAGTCCTGCTTTGGGTCTGAATTTGAGGGTCCGTCAGCCTCCTCCACAAGTCGGAACAACTTTCTAGATTCCTCGCCGTCGCAAGCATTTTGAGTACTTGTGGGTCCAAACGAACTCCAAATGACAAAGTTATGACCGTTTTAGTGAACACCAGTCCTTTATATGGTAGTCCTTGAAAGAACTTCATTTTCTCGTGACGCGTTCTTGCGCGCCGCCCCAAAATTTTGTGTCCTCCATGGTGGAGATATTGTTTCCACATATCTATTGAGCGAAGCCAGGAATGCCCTCCTATTATTGGCTATCACACACGTCCTTTACGGCATTCCACACGGCAAAAACAAGGAGAATAAGGCTTATAGTCGCCTTATTTTCATGAATTTACAACCAAATGTGATTCCTCGGATCATAGACCATGTGTAGAATGCAACGCTTGTCCTTACCAAAGCGGGTAATGTCCATAATCTCTCGGATTTCCTTCCAAAGGAGTGCCAATGGGTTAAGAAACTTGTCCGAAAAGCAGCGCAAATGATGTTGTTCGACTTTCAGGCAAAACTCATGCTTAGGTGTCGATTTTGAGGGTCCTCCCAAGCATGTGCAAGCCACGGTATGTTCTAGTTTCCCACGCCGTCATGACATTTTGAGTACTTGTTGGTCCAAACGGACTCGAAATGGCAACACTATGGTCATTTTAGTGAACACTAGTCCTTTATATGGCAGTCCTTGAAAGAACTTCATTTTCTTGTGACGCGTTCTGGCGCAGCGCCCCAAAATTTTGTGTCCTCAATAGTGGAGATATAGTTTCAACAGATATATTGACCGATGCCAGGAATGCCCTCTTATTATTAGCTATCACACATGTACGTTACGACATGCCACACGGAAGAAACAAGGAGAATAAGGATTATAGTCTCCTTATATTCATGAATTTACAACCAAATGGGATTCCCCGGATCATAGAGCCTGTGTACAATGCAATGTTTGTCCTTACCGGGCAGACTACTGTTTATGTTCACCATAATCTCTCGGACTTCCTTCCAAAGGAGTGCCAATGGGTTCAGAAACATGTTTGAAAAGCAGCAGCAAATGATGTTCTTTGACTTTCCTGGGCCTCCTCCGCAAGCCGGAAGAACTTTCTAGATTCCCTCGCTCGTCGCGAGCATTTTGAGTACTTGTGGGTCCGAAACGAACTCCAAACGACAAAGTATGACCGTTTTAGTGAACAGCAGTCCTTTATATGGTAGTCCTTGAAAGAACTTCATTTTCTCGTGACGCTGCTCTCCCCCAAAAAAACTTTTGTCCTCCATGGTGAACATATTGTTTCCACATATATATTGAGCGATGCCAGGAATGCCCTCCTATTATTGGCTATCACACACGTACGTTACAGCATGCCACACGACAAAAACAAGGAGAATAAGGCTTATAGTCACCATATTTTCATGAATTTCCGGGCCTCCTGCGCAAGACAGAAGTATTTTCTTGATTCCCACACTCGTCGCAGGCATTTTGAGTATTTGTTGGTCCGAAATGGACTCAGAATGACAAAGTTATAATCGTTTTACTGAACACTTGGCCTTTATATGGCAGTCCTTGAATGAGCTTCATTTTCTCGTGACGTGTTCTGGCGTGCCGCCCAAAACTTTTGTGTCCTCCATAGTAGAGATATTGTTTCCACATATATATTGGCCGATGCCAGGAAAGCGCTCCTATTATTTGCAGTCACACACGACGTTACGGCATGCCACACGGCAAAATAAGGAGAATAAGGCTTATAGTCGCTTTATTTTCCTGAATTTACAACCAAATGGGATCCCTGATCATAGAGCATGTGCGTATGCAACGCTTGTCCTTACCAAAGCGGACTAATGTAGATACTCACCATAATCTCTCAAACTTCCTTCCAAAGGAGTGCCAATGGGTTCGTAAACTTGCCTCAAAAGCAGCGGCAAATGATGTTCAGAATTTCAGGGCAAAAGTCCTCCTTAGGGGCCAATTTGAGGGTCGTCCGCCGCCCCGTGCAAGCCGTAAGTATGTACTAGATTCCCACGCCGTCATGAGCATTTTGAGTACTTGTTGGTCCAAACGGATTCCAATGACAACGTTATGGTCATTTTAGTGAAGACCGTCCTTTATATGGCAGTCCTTGAATGAACTTTATTTTCTCATGACGTGTTATGGAGCGCCGCCTAAAATATTATCTCCTCCATAGTGGAGATATTGTTGCCATATATATTGACCAATGCCAGAATGCCCTCCTATTATTGGCTATCGACACGCATTTTACGGCATGCCACACGGAAAACAAGGAGAATAAGGCTTATAGTCGCTTTATTTTCATGAATTTACAACCAAATGGGACTCCCGGATCATAGAGCATGTGTAGAACGCAACGCTTTCTTTACCAAAGCGGATAATGTTTATATTCACCATAATCTCTCGGACTTCCTTCCAAAGGAGTGCCAATGGGTTCATAAACTTGTCTGAAAAGCAGAGGCAAATGATGTTCTTTGACTTTCAGGGGCAAAAAGTCCTGCTTTGGGGCTGAATTTAGGGTCCTCCAGCCTCCCTGCAAGCCAAAAGTATCTTCTAGATTCGCACGCTGTCATGAGCATTTTGAGTACTTGTAAGTCTGAAACGGACTCCAAATGACAAAGTTATGACCATTTTAGTGAACACTAGTCCTTTATGTGGAAATCCTTGAAAGAACTTCATTTTCTCGTGACGCGTTCTCGCGCGCCGCCCCAAAACATGATGTCCTCCATGGTGGAGGTATTGTTTCCACATATATATTGAGGGATGCCAGGAATGTGCTCGTATTATTGGCTATCACACATGTACGTCACGTCATGCCACACGGCAATAACCAGGAGAATAAGGCTTATAGTCGCCTTATTTTTCTTGAATTTACAACCAAACGGGATTCCTCTGATCATAGACAATGTGCAGAATGCAACGTTTGTCCTTACCAGGTAGAGTAATGTCCATTATCTCTCGGATTTCCTTCCAAAGGAGTGCCAATGGGTTCAGAAACTTGTCTGAAAAGCAGCGGCAAATGATGTTCTTTGACTTTCAGGGGCAAAAAGTCCTACTTATGGGCCGAATTTGAGGGTCCTCCGGGCCTCGTGTGCAAGCCAGAAGTATTTTCTAGATTCCCACACTGGTGCGAGCATTTTGAGTACTTGTTGGTCCGAAACGGACTCGGAATGACAAAGTATGACCGTTTTACTGAAAACTGGTGCTTTATATGGCAGTCCTTGAATGAACTTCATTTTCTCATGACGTGTTCTGGCGCGCCGCCCAAAACTTTTGTGTCCTCCATAGTAGAGATATTGTTTCACATATATATCGACTAATGCCAGAATGCGCCCTATTATTGGTAGTCACACATGTACGTTACGGCATGCCACACGGCAAAAACGATGGTAATAAGGCTTATAGTCGCCTTATTTTCTTGAATTTACAACCAAATTGGATCCCCCGGATCATAGAGCCTGTGCAGAATGCAACATTTGTTCTTACTAGGCGGACTAATATTTATACTCACCAAAATCTCTCAGACTTCCTTCCAAAGGAGTGCCAATGGGTTTAGAAACTTGCCTAAAAAGCAGCGGCAAATGATGTTCTTTAAATTTCAGGGCAAAAGTCCTGCTTAGGGCCTAATTTGAGGGTCGTCTGCATGCCTTGTGCAAGCCAAAAGTATGTTCTAGATTCCCACGCCACACGAGCATTTTGAGTACTTGTTGGTCCTAAACGACCAATGACAACGTTATGGTCATTTTAGTGAAGACCGTCCTTTATATGGTAGTCCTTGAAAGAACTTCATTTTCTCATGATGTGTTATGACGCTACCGCCCAAAAATATTTTATCCTCCATAGTGGAAATATTGTTGCCAGATATATATTGACCTATGCGAGGAATGCCTCCTATTATTGGCTATCGCACACGACGCTACGCATGCCACACGGAAAAACAAGGAGAATAAGACTTATAGTCGCCTTTATTTTCATGAATATACAACCAAATAGGATTCCCTGATCATAGAGCATGTGTAGAATGCAACGCTTGTCCTTACCAGCAGTCTAATATTTATATTCACCATAATCTCTCGAACTTCCTTTCAAAGGAGTGCCAATGGGTTCAGAAACTTGTGTGAAAAGCAGCAGCAAATGATGTTCTTTGACTTTCCTGGGCAAAAAGTCCTGCTTTGGGTCTGAATTTGAGGGTCATCCAGACCTCCTGTGCAATACGGAAGAACTTTCTAGATTCCCTCGCTCGTCGCGAGCATTTTGAGTACTTGTGGGTCCGAAACGGACTCCAAATGACAAAGTTATGACCGTTTTAGTGAACACCAGTCCTCTATATGCCATTCCTTGAAAGAACTCCATTTTATCGTGACACGCTCGCCACGCCTAAAAATTTTGTGTCCTCCATGGTGGAGATATTGTTTCCACATATATATTGAGGGATTCTAGGAATGCGCCAGATATTGGCTATCATACACGACGTTACGGCATGCCACACGGCAAAACCAGGAGAATAAGGCTTATAGTCGCTTTATTTTTCTTGAATTTACAACCAAATGGGATTCCTGATCATAGACAATGCGCAGAATGCAACGCTTGTCCTTACGGGCAGAGTAATGTCCATAATCTCTCGATTTCCTTCCAAAGGAGTGCCAATGGGTTCGTAAACTTGTCCGAAAAGCAGCGGCAAATGATGTTCTTTGACTTTCGGGGAAAAAGTCCTTCTTAGGGGCCAATTTGAGGGTCCTCCGGCCTCCTACGCAAGCCGTAAGTATTTTCTAGATTCCCACATTGGTCGCGAGCATTTTGAGTACTTGTTGGTCCAAACGGACTTGGAATGACAAAGTATGACCGCTTTCACCAAAACTGTCCTTTATATGGCTATCCTTGAATGAACTTCATTTTCTCACTGAATTCATATGGTTGTCCTTGAATGAACTTCATTTTCTCGTGACGTGTTCTGGCGCGCCGCCCAAAACTTTTGTGTCCTCCATAGTAGAGATATTGTTTCACATATATATTGACCAATGCCGTAAATGCGCCCTATTATTGGTAGTCACACACTTACGTTACGGCATGCCACACGGCAAAACAATTATAATAAGGCTTATAGTCGCCTTATTTTCTTGAATTTACAACAAAATGGGATCCCCAGATCACACAGCCTTCGCAGAATGCAACATTTGTCCTTACCAAAGGACTAATGTTTATACTCACCATAGTCTCTCAGACTTCCTTCCAAAGGAGTACCAATGGGTTCAGAAACCTGCCTAAAAAGCAGCGGCAAATGATGTTCTTTAACTTTCAGGGGCAAAAAGTCCAGCTTAGGGGCCTAATTTGAGGGTCGTCCGGGCGTCCTGTGGAAGCTAGAAGTTTGTTCTAGATTCCCACGCTCATCGCGAGCATTTTGAGTACTTGTTGGTCCGAAACGGACTCCGAATGACAACGTTGTGGTCATTTTTGTGAAGACCGGTCCTTTATATGGCAGTCCTTGAAAGAACTTCATTTTCTCATGACGCGTTATGGAGCGCCGCCCCAAAATATTGTCTCCTCCATAGCGGAAATATTGTTGCCAGATATATATTAACCGATGCCAGGAATGCCCTCCTATTATTGGATATCGCACACGTACGTTACGGCATGCCACACGAAAAAACAAGGAGAATAAGGCTTATAGTCGCCTTATTTTCATGAATTTACAACCAAATAGGATTCCCCGGATCATAGAGCATGTGTAGAATGCAACGTTTGTCCTTACCAGGTGGACTAATGTTTATATTCACCATAATCTCTCGAACATCCTTCCAAAGGAGTGCCAATGGGTTCAGAAACTTGTGTGAAAAGCAGCAGCAAAAAGTCATGCTTTGGGTCTGAATTTGAGGGTCCTCCAGCCTCCTCGCAAGCCGGAAGAACTTTCTATATTCCTCGCCATCATGAGCATTTTGAGTACTTGTGGGTTCAAACGGACTCCAAATGACAAAGTTATGACCGCTTTAGTGAACACCAGTCCTCTATATGCCACCCTGAAAGAACTTCATTTTCTCGTGACACGCTTCTCACGCCTGCCCCAAAATTTTGTGTCCTCCATGGTGGAGATATTTTTCCACATATATATCGAGGGATTCCAGGAATGCGCCAGATTATTGGCTATCATACACGACGTTACGGCATGCCACACGGCAAAACTCGGAGAATAAGGCTTATAGTCGCTTTATTTTTCTTGAATTTACAACCAAATGGGATTCTCGGATCATAGACACCGTGCGTAATGCAAAGTTTGTCCTTACCAGGCAGAGTAATGTCCATAATCTCTCGGATTTCCTTCCAAAGGAGTGCCAATGGGTTCAGAAACTTGTCTGAAAAGCGGTGGCAAATGATGTTCTTTGACTTTCAGGGGCAAAAAGTCCTATTTAGGGGCCGAATTTGAGGGTCCTCCGGGCCTCCTATGCAAGCCAGAAGTATTTTCTACATTCCCACACTGGTCGCGAGCATTTTGAGTACTTGTTGGTCCGAAACGGACTCGGAATGACAAAGTATGACCGTTTCACTGAAAACCGTTCCTTTATATGGCTGTCCTTGAATGAACTTCATATGCTCGTGACGTGTTCTGGCGCACTGCCCAAAACTTTTGTGTCCTCCATAGTAGAGATATTGTTTCCACATATATATTGACCAATGCCAGAATGCGCCCTATTATTGGTAGTCACACACGATGTTACGGCATGCCACACGGCAAAACTATGATAATAAGGCTTATAGTCGCTTTATTTTCTTGAATTTACAACCAAATGGGATCCTGATCATACAAAGATTCGCAGAATGCAACATTTGTCCTTACCAGGCGGACTAATGTTTATACTCACCAAAATCTCTCAGACTTCCTTCCGAAGGAGTGCGAATGGGTTCAAAAACTTGTGTGAAAAGCAGCAGCAAATGATGTTCTTCGACTTTCCTAGGCAAAAAGGCATGCTTTGGGTCTGAATTTGAGGGTCCTCCAGGCCTCCTGCGCAAGCCGGAAGAACTTTCTATATTCCCTCGCTCGTCTCGAGCATTTTGAGTACTTGTGGGTCCAAACGGACTCCAAATGACAAAGTTATGACCGCTTTAGTGAACACTAGTCCTCTATATGCCGCCTTTGAAAGAACTTCATTTCTCGTGACACGCTCACGCCGCTGCCCCAAAATTTTGTGTCCTCCATGGTGGAGATATTGTTTCCACATATATATCGAGGGATTCCAGGAATGCGCCAGATTATTGGCTATCATACACGACGTTACGGCATGCCACACGGCAAAACCAGGAGAATAAGGCTTATAGTCGCTTTATTTTTCTTGAATTTACAACCAAATGGGATTCCTTGATCAAAGACAATGTGCGTAATGCAAAGTTTGTCCTTACCAGCAAAGTAATGTCCATAATCTCTCAGATTTCCTTCCAAAGGAGTGCCAATGGGTTCAGAAACTTGTCTGAAAAGCGGCGGCAAATGATGTTCTTTAACTTTCAGGGGCAAAAAGTCATGCTTAGGGGCCAAATTTGAGGGTGGTCCGGGTGTCTTGTGCAAGCTAGAAGTATGTTCTAGATTCCCACGCTCGTCGTGAGCATTTTGAGTACTTGTTGGTCCAAAACGGACTTTGAATGACAACGTCATGGTTATTTTAGTGAAGACCGGTCCTTTATATGGCAGTCCTTGAAAGAACTTCATTTTCTCATGATGCGCTATATGCTACCGCCCCAAAATATTGTCTCCTCCATAGCGGAAATATTTTTGCCAAATATATATTGACCGAGGCCAGGAATGCCCTCCTATTATTGGCTATCGCACACGTACGTTACGGCATGCCACACGGAAAAAACAAGGAGAATAAGGCTTATAGTCGCCTTATTTTCATGAATTTACGACAAAATAGGATTCCCCGGATCATAGAGCATGTGTACAATGCAATGTTTGTCCTTACCAGGCGGACTAATGTTTATATTCACCATAATCTCTCGAACTTCCTTCCAAAGGAGTGCCAATGGGTTCAGAAACTTGTGTGAAAAGCAGCAGCAAATGATGTTCTTCGACTTTCCTGGGCCAAAAGTCCTGCTTTGGGTCTGAATTTGAGGGTCCTCCAAGCCTCCAACGCAAGCCGGAAGAACTTTCTAGATTCCCTCGCTCGTCGCGAGCATTTTGAGTACTTGTGGGTCCGAAACGGACTCCAAATGACAAAGTTATGACCGTTTTAGTGAACACCAGTCCTCTATATGCGAGTCCTTGAAAGAACTTCATTTTCTCTTGACACGTTCTCGCGCGCTGCCCCTAAATTTTGTGTCCTCCATGGTGGAGATATTGTTTCCACATATATATTGACGGATTCCAGGAATGCGCTCAGATTATTGGCTATCATACACGATGTTACGGCATGCCACACGATTAAAAAAAGGAGAATAAGGCTTATAGTCGCCTTATTTTTCTTGAATTTACAACCAAATGGGATTCCTCGGATCATAGACAATGTGAAGAATGCAAAGTTTGTCCTTACCAGGCAGAGTAATGTCCATAATCTCTCGGATTTCCTTCCAAAGGAGTGCCAATGGGTTCAGAAACTTGTCTGAAAAGCAGCGGCAAATGATGTTCTTTGACTTTCAGGGGCAAAAAGTCCTGCTTAGGGCCGAATTTGAGGGTCCTCCGGGCCTCCGACGCAAGCCAGAAGTATTTTCTAGATTCCCACACCGGTCGCGAGCATTTCGAGTACTTGTTGGTTCGAAACGGACTCGGAATGACAAAGTATGACCGTTTTATTGAAAACTGTTCCTTTATATGGCTGTCCTTGAATGAACTTCATTTTCTCGCGACGTGTTTCTCGCTACAATGAAAGCACGTCGGTGTCAAACCGCGGATCTCGGTAGGGGGTCCCGAACTCAGTGCGCCTAGGCGGATGGTAACAGGAGACAAGGGACACGATGTTTTTACCCAGGTTCGGCCCTCTCGATGGAGGTAATACCCTACCCCCTGCTTGATTAATATTGATGATATGGGTAGTACAAGAGTAGATCTACCACGAGATCGAGAGGCTAAACCCTAGAAGCTAGCCTATGGTATGATTGTTGTTCGCCCCACGGACTAAAACCCTTCGGTTTATATAGACACCGAATAGGGTTAGGGTTACAGAGTCGGTTACAATGGTAGGAGATCTACATATCCAGACGCCAAGCTTGCCTTCCACGCCAAGGAAAGTCCCATCCGGACACGGACTAAGTCTTCAATCTTGTATCTTCATAGTCTAGGAGTCCGCCAAAGATGATAGTTCGCTATCCGACACCCCTAGTCCAGACTCCTCAAGAGCTCCCTAACCAGGCTTCAATGACGACGAGTCCGCGCGATATTGTCTTCGCATTGCAAGGCGGGTTCCTCCTCCAATACTTCATAGAAGGTTTTGAACACAAGGATAGTGTCCGCTCTACAAAACAAGTTCCACATACCACCATAGAGAGAATAATTTTGCACAGATCTGCCGACGATTCCGCGGGCGTGACATCACACCACGGCCAAGCTTTTATACTAATCATTTTTTTACTGCTCCACCTTAGCGCTTAGCGAGGCGGTTTCTCGGCACGCCTTATCAAAGCGGAGATCGTGCCCCTTATTCCGGGATTCCCATCAATACGGACGGGTAACCCATCCGCGCCATTGATTACGGCGCTTGGGAGATAAGCGAGTTTTACCAGTCTGGCGGGGACGATAGCTTTGTCCGTCCATATAAGGGATAAGGATCCACCTTTTCACCCACGCCTTCTTCCTCCTTTGCTCATCCATTTCACAAGACTCGAGCTCCAGCGCCTAAGTCCGCACATCCCACCTCAACCTTCTCCAACTATGTCCGGAGCGGAGGCAGGTGGATGGCCTCCTCCGCCACGGAGGGGCACATCGAAAAGCTGCGGAGGCCGGATACTTGTCCAGAACATCGCAAGACCGGCTACCCGACGAGGGGCAGCTCATTACAACCCCTGTGCCCCATGAGAGGGTGGTGTTTCTCCCCACTTCCTCCGCTGGACTAGGTTTTCCACTTCACCCATTTGTCCGGGGCTCATGTTCTACTACGGCCTGACTTCCACGATCCGCCCCAATTTCATCCTCAACATCTCGGCGCTCATCTCGTAGGCGAGGCCTTCCTCTCGATCCAGCCCCACTTCGCTTATGGCTGAAGATCTTCAATGTCAGTCAAGGTAGTGGGCGGCCGCCAAGCAGAGTGTGGAGGCGCCATGGTTGGCAAGATGGCCAAAGTCCTATGGCTCGAGGGCTCCTTTGTGGAGACCATAAAGGTGGCAATCGGGTGGTTCTACATCACCGAGCCGCACAACTCAATGGGCGGCGGCCTCGATTCCGATCTGGCTTCCCACACGGCTCACATCATGGAAAGAGACGGCCTGACGTGGGGGATTCGGACGAGCTATCCGGACTCCAAACTCGCCCAAACCTGGTGGACAAGAATCTCAGCTTATCAACGTTATCCAGTGATGCTCATCCGCCGGATTCTCCCATGCCAACAACGGGCCTTCAAATTGTGGAGTTCGATCCGCACAGCACCTAACTCTGAAAAGGCTCTTCGACACTATGTACGAAGATGCCCGAAGGTGCTGTTCAAGGGCGCCGAGGTTCTACATCCGCCATCAAGATCGCGGATTCAGCTCGCAGCGCCAAGCCAGCGAGGTGTTATTTTACCTTTATGGGACTCTTGTTTTCATAGATTGACTCTATGTGGGATCTAAAACTCCCTAACCTTTGACAGATCGGTTGAAGACGCCCGGACAGATTAACCGTCTGCCCTTTGCCGAAGACTCAGCGGACGCCTCGATTGACGGGTTGTTGGGCTTCGCACCTCACGTGGTGCCGAGAAGAAGGCCAAGAAGGAGGCCACGGAACTCAAGGAGCTCCCGGCGCCGTGCTGCCGGACTCATCGCCCGACAACCCTCGAGGCGGAATCCTCCTCCGAGGAAGAGGAGGAGGAAGAAGCCTCTCCCCCGGGGAGAGAAGAAAAGGAAGGCCGCCTAACCGGGAGGCCGGAGGGTCCAAGAAGGAAGGACCTTCCTCCGGACTTCTCCACCAACGCCGACAACGACGAGGAGGAGGGCCAACAAGGCCAAGCACTCGCGAGATCGTAAGTGTCCGGATACCCATGGCTTTTTTTTTCATTCCATAGTGTTCTCTAATGCCAACAATCATGCAGCCCGCCTAAGGGCGAGCTCGCCGCTTGCCGAAGGGTCCCTCGAATTTGCGGAAGTGGAGAGTATTTCACTCGCCGCCTCACCTCACGCCGCGGACGACGCCGAGGTGGGGCCCGAGGGGGCCTGGTCAAGAGGAGGTGGCGAGGAGGCGCCGCAAGGCAGCCTCCCGACTCAGCGCGAGGGGAGCGAGACCTCAGGCTCTAAGCCCACCCTTGTCCGACTCCATACCGAACCTTCAGCGTTCAAGTCCGCAAGCGGTCCTTCAGAGAAGGGTAAGACGCCGTGTCCTCCGCCCAACCGAGGCACCGGATAGCATCGAGGCGCTAACAGCCCATCGAGGAGGAGCACCGCACTCGCTATGAGTGCGGTGATCCAGAAGTTCAGTCCGCCAAGAGCGGGCTGATCAAGCCTGTACCAGCCTTCTAACAAAGCTTTGAGGTAAGTTTAGAATATGTAAAGATATTACCGTGATAGACAGAGCTCTCGATGCTTAGTTCGTGTTCGGAAAGAAAAGCCGGACTAAGGATCTAAAAAGATATACGCAGGAGTCTAACGAAGTATGTCAATATGGGAATGCAGGCTGCGCTGCTAACCTCTCCGCCGATCATGGAGGTCAATGCATTGAAGCAGAGCCTCGAGCGGTCCGAGAACGAGCTCGGCCTTGCCAAGAAGCAGCTCGAGGACAAGGAAGGTAAGTAATACCTTATTAAAGAAATACCTTATAGAAAGGATTTGTTGCAAAAGATAACAGAAATAACATGGGTACTGCAGGGCCACGAGCGAGGTGGCGACCTCAAGGAGGCGTGTCCGCGTCAAAACAAAGCGGCTGTGGAGCGACCGAGCGAGAGAAGCAGGAGGAGCGGTGGCAGAGGTGCGGCAAGAGCTCCGTGCTCGTGGAAAAACACGAGAGTTTGGAGCGTGACTCAAGACTTGAGAGTCCGAGCTCGCCTGCTCTTGAGAGTGCCAAAGCCGCCAAGGCCAAGCCCAAAAGCCTCCAAGAAATTGAATCATTAAAGAAGATAGCGGCGGGTAAGGCATTCTTTATGCAAAGCAAGCATGTGAAAGTGAATTACCTATTACTTACCCGGATTCGGAGCTCTCCAGGAGCATTCGCAGATCTGCCCTGTAGTGTGTCTGATGCTGCCGCGTTCTACCGCGCCAAGGAGGGGAGCTCGACGGAGAAGGTGTTCTGGTCTCAGTATGCTTAGGCCGAACATCCGGTGCCCCTGAGCGACCAGCTGAAGCAGCTGGTCGAGCTCCACAAGGCCGCCGAACAGGCCATGAAGGGCCTCATAGTTCGGCTGTGGCCATTGGAAGCCATGCCTAGGAGCTACTTCGGACTAGTGCGGCGGCTGGTGGACGCCTGTCCATGGATTGAAGTCATCAAGCGCTCCGTCTGCATTGAAGGTGCCCGTCGGCCCTTGCCCGTGCTAAAATGCACCGGGCAAGCTGGATGCGGAGAAGCTTCGACGGACGGGCCACCAAGGGCAAGGATCATCGCAAGTTCAAATGTACTATGAGGGCGCCTCAAGGGTGCCCGCCAGATAGCGGATGAGTGCTCCAAAGATGTAATTTTTAATAGACTCGCATTTGTTATCCTCAGACGCTGAAAACTTGTTCATATGCGCTTAAGCAACGCTTGTTAATTTAAAATATTACCTTCAGGCGGCCGCTTATCAAATTTGAGAGATGGCAAGTCGTTATTTCAGCCCCATGCCACGAAAGTGCCGGGTGTTCGGATAAACTTGAGCGCTCTTGTTCCCATTCTTGGGTCCATCGAGGAGGCGCCAACGCAACGAAGAAGGCAACCGGACTTATAGTGCTTGAACACTCACTTAGCCATAGAATTTATAATTTTAAATTTCGCGAAGCCCCTAGTATTCGAAGACCGAAGTTCGGGCGCTATCCACGCCTTTGGCCGGACAATGCCGGTTCTCGCCTAAGCGCATAAGTCTTTAGGGACTCAAGAAACCTCTCGAACAGCGATCGCTCTCACCTTATCATGACGGCCAGTTTTAGCTTTCCACCGAGGTGCTCAACCCAGCTCAACCGGGCACAATCGCAGTGGTTCTCCCAAAGCTACCTTAGCCGATATAACGGAACGTAAGGTACCAAAACATAGGAGCCGGGCAAACCCAACTATTGACCCAAGACATGATTCGAGCCGATGCATATAATGCTATAAGTTCGGGTGCCGACTTGTGAAAGTGTTCGGACTTATCACACCATAATTTTGGGGTACTTAAGCCCTCGTGTATTGGCCATACTAAAGTGTACGGGTGCAACATGTCATTAAATGAACATATATATAGATAAAGAAAGGAGTGCAATAATAGGCAAAAGCTATGCATTGTTTATTCAAAAAGGTACTGCAATGAAAGCAGAACGATACAAATAGTGCGATAAGCACGGGATGGGACTATGTAACATGTCCTCTCCATGGGTAAGCTGCGGATGGTATGTAAAACAGGTATAATGCTCGTAGTAGAGACCACCAACACTCGACGAAGCTTTCTTCCCTGGCTGTTGCATCATGAGTTCGCAATTTAGTGCCCGACAGACTTCGGAAAACGGGTCCCGAAAGTAAGAAAAAAGAAGAAAGAAAAAGAATGACACAATTGGGAGCCCCTGGTGCGGTTTAGCCGCATTCTGGGCGTGCGGTGGTCGTGGCCCGTCCCCTTATGCCCATGGTATCTCCAGAGCGTAGTTATGTACGCGTAGTACTGGCTTCGCAATTTCACGAGGGCTGGGTTAGCCGGATTGCTACGCGTGCTTGGATCGTGCCAGCGGTCTTGTTGTAGGTTATTCCGGCGCGCTTTGATGATGTTGTCCGGACGCTTAGTGGCCGGACTCGAGAATTGCTGTGAGAGGCTGCTTTGCACCTCGCCTCGAGGGCCTGCCATGTGCTCCTCCGCTCGAGAGAGCGCTCGTGTTTCCATTGACCGTGATTACCCTCCGTGGCCTCGCATCTTGAGCTTGAGGTACGCAGAAAGCGGCACCGCATTGAATTTTGCAAATGCGGTTCGTCCGAGCAAAGGCGTGATAGCCGCTATGAACGGTACTATGTCGAAGATTAACTCTTTCTTCGAAGTTATCCGGGGTCCAAGACCACTTCGAGTGTAATCGAGCCTGTATAATTGGCCTCTACACCTAGTATGACGCCTTTAAAGGTCGCCTTTGTGGGTTTAACTTGAGGGTCTATGCCCATTTTGCGACCGATCCCGATAAAGCAGGTTCAGGCTGCTACCGCCATCCATCAGACTCTAGTGAGGTGAAATCACGATGATTGGGTCAAGCACCACGCGCGAATCCGCCGTGACGGATGCTAGTGGGTGGTCCTTCGATCAAATGTGATCGGGCAGGAGGACCATGGGTTGAACTGGGCGATCGCTCCATCGCATATACGCCCCTTAGTGCACGCTTCCGCCCCTTTGGGTATATGGGTTATGATATCATGTTCACCGTCCGCACTTGTGTGGGAAAGCCCTTCGTCCTCTATTGTTCGGCGGTCGGGCTCTTCCTCATCATCGCTATGCAGCCCTTGTCATTGAGTTCGCACTTAACTTGCTCGCTTGTTTGAACACCCAACAATCCTCGCTGGTGTGATTGGCTGGTTTTTCGGGGTGCCATGTATCCGCATGCGATCGAGTATTCGGTCAAGTTGACGGGCCCCGGTATTTCTTTTGAATGGCTTCTTCCGCTGACCGGTTTAGAGCCTCAATCCGCATTGACCGTTGTATCTTCATCATTATCGCCGCACGCGGCGCTTGTTCTTGCTGCGACGCGACCTGCCATTGCTGTCCTTGGTATCCGAACTACCGTGGTTTTTGGTCAAGTTGTTACTACGAGCTAGCTAGCTGTCCTCCCCCGCAAAAGCGGGTCATGAGTGTGGTGAAGGCTGCCATGGATTTCGCTTTTCCGCCCTAGGTGCCGGCTAGCCACTCGTCATGATGTTATGTTTGAAGGCTGCAAGGGCCTCTGATCCGGACAGTCAACGATTTGATTTTTCTTGGTTAGGAACCGTGTCCGTAATTGTCCGCCAATTCTTCCGCTGCTGAATTATGTGGCTGAGGTCATCGGCGCTCCGTGGTCGCATATATGTGCCCCGGAAGTTATCAAGGAATGCGGCTTCCGTGTCCTCCCAACAACCAATTGATTCTCGCCGGCAAGCTGTTGAGCCAATGCCGAGCTGGTCCTTTAAGCTTGAGGGAGATATTTGATGGCATGTAGATCATTACCGGGGCCATGTGGATATGGAGGAGATAGTCCTCGATCCGCACCGCAGGATCTGTGGTACCATCGATGATTCGATGTTTACGGGTTTGAAGCCCTCGTGATTTGATGATCCATTACTTCATCCGTGAAGCATAGTGGTGTGCGCGCTCAGACAGTTATATCACGACGTAGCTCATATGAGCTTTGTTCATCGTGTTCGCCCGCCGAGTTGTTGATCCGCGTGACGGTTATCATCACGCGTCGGGCGCCCACGCCGATCCGTAGATCGATCTTGTTTGCCTTGCCTTGTCCTCCAATATGTCTCGCAGGTCCGGCGCGCGCTTCCCGCCCTTGGTATTTTTCGAGCGACGCCGGAGTGCGGCTTGAATGGAGGGTCTAGAGGCTCTCTATCATGACCACGTGGTGGCCGGTCGGCCGATCATGCGCTGGTGATGTAGGTTTGGGTGCTGCTTCTCTAATTGGGGTAGCAGCCGCGCTTGGGGTATCTCTTGAGGGGCGCTCGAGTTCATACTCTTCGCTGCAAGGACTTCACCCATTTGTCGCCTAGCAAGTCTTGGTCAGCTCTAAGTTGCTGCTGCTTTTTCTTGAGGCTGCTTGCCGTGGCCATAAGCCCGCGCTTGAAACGCCCTGTTCGGCGGGATCCTCGTGCATGACAAATTCGTTGTCGCCGAGGCTTGCCTCATCTTCGAGGGGGCGATAATTATCGCCCTCTACCTTCTTTTCTCGCTGACCGTCGTCAGGCGGTCTTGCTTCTCGCCCTCCCGCGCTGAGTCCTCCCGGAGGGGGTCGCCTTCGCACCGTCCGGGTATTATTGTCTCCGTGCCGGAATCACCGCTTTTACCGTGGCGGATTTAGAACGGCGCCACCGACGCCGGGCGCTTGGTTTGTTTCTTGAGGGTCATCCTCCGCCGCTTCATCGCCATTCCCATCTTTTGGGATGTCCACCATGTATATGTCGATGACGAGGTGGCCTTCCAGCGCCTCGTAGGCGCTGGTTCTGGTCGCCTCCGCATCGCCGCCCATACCGCCGTTGTCTTCGGAGTCGGTCGAGCATGTCGGTTAAATCATCGACAAGGGCTACAAAGTGGGTGGTGGTGGGCGCTGAATTTCTTCGTCGTCTGATCCCAACCTTCCCGACCGTAGTCCGCCAGGCTCTCCGATAAAGAGAGAGACTTTAGTGATTCAAGATGTCGCCAAAGGGCGAAAAGCCGAAAGATGTCCGCGGCAGTGAACTCCATGACCGCGCCCAATCGGATTCGATTGGCAGGGGCGCGGAGGGTTCGGAGTCCGGAGAGGAGTCCGCACCGGAGTCAAGGTCTTTGCAAAGGACAGGATAGAGTTCGCTCAATCGCCGCTGAGATCGTGAGCCCCGAGGCGGTGTCCAACCAACCGCCCTCGATCGGCTAAACCGCCCGGATTAAGGGTCGGAGCAGCACTCGTGCGCCTCCAGGGCACTCGCTCGGCGGCAGAGCTAGATCGCACTCATCGAGACAAGGCGCGCTGCTATGGTTGGCTCAATCCGTCAAGAGCAAGTCTCCACGACATCGGCCGATAGTTCAAGCTTCCAAATCTGACCTGATGGCCAGGGCGAAGCTTTCGATCTGCTCTAGATGGCCAAGTGAATTGCCCGCAGCAAAGCCGCCAATACGAAGATCTGTCCGGGAGAAAAGTCTCACCGGACCGCGCTGTTGTTGATGATCAAGGAGCCATCGGGCCTATAGGTGACGGCACACAGAGGAACTCTCAATGAAAGCACCAATGTTGGTGTCAAACCGCGGATCTCGGTAGGGGGTCCCAATCTCGCGCCTAGGCGGATGGTAACAAGAGACAAGGGACACGATGTTTTTACCCAGGTTCGGGCCCTCTCGATGGAGGTAATACCTTACCCCGCTTGATTAATATTGATGATATGGGTAGTACAAGAGTAGATCTACCACGAGATCGAGAGGCTAAACCCTAGAAGCTAGCCTATGGTATGATTGTTGTTCGTCCCCACGGACTAAAACCC